>CAUYLG010050500.1:0-15631 GCA_963573385.1 Cacajao melanocephalus
TTTCTCCATTGTTAAGCACAATTATTGGCATAAAAGAGGTTTTTAATACCCATTTTTAGACTGCATTCTAGCCTGGGCAATAGAACAAGAATCCCGTTCTCTCTCCCTCTTTCTCTTCCTCTTTCTTTCTCTCTTACATTCCTTTTTTCTTTCTTTCACTCCCACTTTCTTTCCTCTCTTTTTCTTTCTTTCAAAAATAAAAAAAAATGATAAATAAATAAATAAAGGCTGAGGCTGAAGGATCACTTAAGCCCAGGAGCACAAGGCTGCAGTGAGCCATAATAGTGTCACTGCACTCCAGACTGGGTGACAGAGGAAGATCCTGCCCTTAAGGAATGAGATCTTCCTTTTTAAAAAATTTTAGTTTAAGTTCCAGATGTACGTGCAGGTTTGCTACATAGGTAAACATGCTCCATGGTGGTTTGCTGCACCTATCAATCCATCACCTAAGAATTAAGCCCAATATGCATTAAATATTTTTTCCTGATGCTCTTCTCCTCATGCATGTTGTTCCCCTCCCTGTGTATGTATGTTCTCGTTGTTCAGCTCCCACTTATAAGTGAGTACATGTGTTGTTTGGTTTTCTGTTTTTGTGCTAGTTTGCTGAGGATGATGGCTTCCAGCTCCATCCATGTCCCTGCAAAGGATATGATCTCATTCCTTTTTATGGCTGCATAGTATTCCATAGTATATATGTACAACATTTTCTTTATCCAGTCTATCACTGATGGAAATTTGGGTTGATTCTCTTCTTCACTATTGTGAATATATGCATGCATGTATCTTTATAGTAGAATGATTTATTATAATATATTCTTTTGAATATATACCCAGTAATAAGATTGCTTGGTCAAATGGTATTTCTGGTTCTAGGTCTTTGAGGAATTGCCACATTGTCTTTCATAATGGCTGAAGTAATTTACATTCCCACCAACAGTGTAAAAGTGTTTCTATTTCTCTGCAGCCTCCCCAGCATCTGTTGTTTCTTCACTTGTTAGTAATTGCCATTCTGACTGTTATGAGAAATTGTATATCATTATGGTTTTGATTTGCATTTCTCTAATGGTCAGTAATGTTGAGCTTTTTTTATGTTTGTTGGCTGCACAAATGTCTTCTTTTGAGAAGTGTCTGTTCATGTCTTTTGCCTACTTTTTAATGGGGTTGTTTTTTTCTTGTAAATTTGTTCAAGTTCTTTGTAGGTAAACTTATCCACTGTTGCAAAAATTTTCTCCTCTTCTGTAGGTTGCCTGTTCACTCTGTTGATAGCTTCTTTTGCTGTGCAGAAGCTCTTCAGTTTGATTAAATCCCATTTGTCAATTTTTGCTTTTGTTGCAATTGCTTTTGATATTTTCATCATGAAATCCTTGCCTGTGCCTATGTCCTGAATGTATTGCCTAGGTTTTCTTCTATAATTTTTATGGTTTTGGGTTTTACATTTAAGTCTTTAATCCATCTTGAGTTAATTGTTGTATAAGGCGTAAGGAAGGGGTCCAGTTTCAATTTTCTGCATATGGCTCGCCAGTTTTCCTAGCACCATTTATTAAATAGGAAATCCTTTCTCTATTGCTTGTTTTTGTGAGGTTTGTCAAAGAAAGATCAGATGGTTGTAGATGTGCAGTCTTATTTATGAGTTCTCTATTCTGTTTCTAAAAAAAATACCCCAAAATATGTAAGGGAAAGAAGCTAGACCACAAAGGTCATATATTGTATGATTCCATTTATAGGAAATGTCCAGAATAGGCAAAGCTATAGAGACAGAAAATATATCAGCCCTTGCCCAGGGCTGGGTTAGAAGTTGGGGAAATGAAGAGTCACTGCAAATGGGTACAGGGCTCATTTGGGGGCGATGAAAATGTTCCCAAATTGATTGTGGTGATGGTTACACAACTCTGTGAATCCACTAAAAACCACTGAATTGTATACTTTAAAGGTCAGTTGTATGGTATATGAATCACAGCTTAATAAATCTGTTACAAATATATGGTAATATAAATATGTATGTATATATGAATTGTAAAACTCATTTTCATAATTGAAATAAACAGAATATACAATAATTTTTAAAAAGATATTTGCTGCATTTCTTATCATTATCTTTACCCTCTGGGCAAGTTTAGCAGAGTAATGGAAAAAGGCACATCCAGCCAAGTCTGACTCTTTAAGAATCTTTCTGAGAAACCTCACCCAGAATCTTTGACTTATATCTTATTGCTCACAGGGAGGTCGGTTATATGGACTCTACTAGCTGCAAGGGAATCTGGAGTGTTTTAGTAGAGCATACTGTCATTACCTTTCTTTTAAAAGGAAGGAGAAGCCGAGTGTGGTGGCTCATACTTATAATCCCAGGATTTTGGGAGGCTGAGACAGGAGGATTACTTGAACCCAGGAATTCGAGACCAGCCTGGACAAGATGGTGAGACCCTGCCTCTATTTAATAAATAAATAAATGGAAGGAGAGAAGAGACATTGAGAAGACAACTAGCAGTGTATGCCACAATCCTGAAAACAAACAAAAATCTCGAAAAGTGTCACAGCCAAGAAGAGCTATGGAGACATGATAATTGAATGTAATGTTGTATCTCAATGAAATCCTGGAACCAAAAAAAAGGCTATTAGGTAAAAACTAAGAAATTCTGAATAAAATATGGATTTTCGTTAAGAATATAATATGTGTATGTGTATATATATAGAATAATAATATATAATATTATATGATAATATTAGTTCTTTAATTGTAAATATTCACTATAGATGTTAATAATCAGGGTACTCCCTGTGGGTATATATGGGAACTCTTACTATTTTTGCAAACTTCTGCAAATCCAAAGCTATTCTAAAATAAAAACTTATTTTTTAAAAGCAGTCAGAAGCATACTCTGATGTCACTTTTATTGCCTCCATTATACTCTTGCAAAAACAGACTCCAAATATTGAAGAGGTTTATCAAGGTCAAACAGCAAGTAAAGCCCAGCATAGCGGCTCATACCTGTAGTCTCAGCTACTCAAGAGGCTGAGGCAGGATGTTTGCTTGAACCTAGGAGATCGAGGCTGCAACAAGCTATGATCATACCACTGTACTCCAGCCCGAGCAACAGAGACCCTGTCTCCATCTCCAAAAAATAAAATAATAATAATTTTAAAAACAACAATTAAGAGAAGGACCTAAGTGCAGTCTCAATGTATTATATTGCATTATTTTCTTAAAAGAAACCCCTCTTGAGAATCAGGGCAAGTTCTCATTAAATTGCTAGAGTCCTCAGTGGATGAGCTAATTTCTCTTGTGACTGCCCCAAATGTTTTACATGGCAAAAGGCCTGCACCAAGCTTGCCTTAGAAACAGGTGCTAAGAAAACCTAGGAAATCTAAGCCAGAGTAATTTATAAGAGAAATAAACGTTTACAACGAAGTTCAGAGCATTTAAGGAATACTGCCTGCTATTAGATGTTTGCTAACACTGTAAACTCCAGGAGGACTCTGAAATTTGGACTGTGACTTATACCCTTGATAGTACCCACAGCATTTATTACAGATTAGACACACTTAAATATGCTTCTTGATTGAATACATCCGTCCTAAACACCATATCCGTAAATCAAATACTGAAATGTACAGTGAGAGAAAACTCAGACCAAAGTCCGAAGATTTCATGTTCTATCTGAGATACTGTGTGCTTAGGCTTCTTTGCCTGCCTTCTTCCTTCATCACACATTTAGGCCCTTTGCTGTCACATTACAAATAAAATCCAATTAAAATTTTTCATAAAATAGTGCCTTTCGATTCTTTTCTATAAAAAAAGCCAGAATATCAATTTTATTATCTGCTGCAGAGCGCCAAGGTTTTCTTTTAGGGCAGTGCCTGTCTGAAGGGGCTGCTCTCTTGAGGTCTCCCTGGCCTTTTCTGTAAAAAGGAGCAAATTTTTCCATGTATTCCAGCAACGATCATGTTATTAAAAAAATAATTAATTTAGAAACCGGTTCTCTCTCTATTGCCCAGGCTAGAGTGCAGTGGTGTGATCACGGCTAACTGCAGCCTTGACTCATCAGGCTCAAGTGATCCTCCCACTTCAGCCTCTCGGGTAGCTGGGACTACAGGTGGGCACCACCACACCTGGCTAAATTTTAAATTTTCTGTAGAGACAGGGTCTTACTATGTTGCCCAGGCTGATCTCAAACTCCTAGCCTTAAGCAATCCTCCCACCTCCACCACCAAAATCACTAGGATTACAGGTGTGAGCCACTATACCCGGCCTCGACAGTCATTTTCTGACCGCTCGTCTTTGCCAGGCTCCATGCTAGGCATTAGAGATAGAATGGTTAAGATAAAGCGCCTCCTTCGCAGACTGCAGCTTTTTGCAGGGCAAACAGACAATTCACATATGTTAACACAAATAACGATATCAGTGTCATTGTGACAAATGCCATGGTGGGGAGGTTACTGTGGAGGGCTTTGAGAGCTTGTAGTAGGTGGTATAATAGGCTGGCATGTTCTACCTTTAGGGAGCACACAGAATGAAACCCTCTCTCTTCTGTGCGTGTGATTAAGTGCAACTGAGAGATAGAAGAGTCAGAAAGATGAGGAAATTTTTTTAAAAAATTTAGTAATAAAAATTTACTTACTAAATGTAAATTTAGTAATAAAAATATCAGAGCCAATATGTGGCTTCTGCAGGAAGGTAAGTAGGTAAGTCCCAAGCAGTCAGAGGGGAAAGAGCGGTTGAGCTAGATGTGTCCAGTTTTTTCTCCCAACTTTCCCAATCAGGTAAGTGGATCCTCCTCTCTTAAGACAGGATGAGTGAGGCCACAGAGAAGTGAAGAGCAGCATTCCAGGAATGAACGTGGAGGAGAGGGCAGGAGAGAAAAGGCCCACGGGAAACTCAGTGACGTTGTGCATGTGGCTTGAAAGGCATATGGGCAGCAAAACCTGATCAAACAAGGCTTTCAGGTCCTGTTAAGAACTTCTCCCCTTGCATTCTGAATGTAAATGTAATTTTTGACTTGGGAACAAATTTGCATTTAAAAAGTAGTTCTTTGGTAAAAGAATAGAAAATTTTGACTTTTTTCATGGTACAGTGAGAAATGATGGTGGTTTGAACCAGATCACGACTATGAAGATCAAGGAAATTTGTCAGCTTTGGAAATTATTTACAAAGGAAATATAAAGAGTAGTTTATTGGAAGTCAGTAGACTGGTGAGGTCAAGAAATGTACTAAGCACGGCATCTGGGATTCTAGGTTAAGCAGATACAAACGTGTTTCCATTTACCAAGGGGGGCACTGGATGAAGTCTGGCTGTAAGGACGTGAGCTTTGCTTTTGACTGTTTAGCTTTAAGTGCCTTATGCTATCCAAGGAAGCTGGAAGATAGGCAGTGGCTTATGCCCATCAGGATTTTGGAAGACCCGTTGCTGCTTCTTGCTATTGTGAATTTCTGGGTTGCCTTGCTATCTTCTATGTGTATCCTTTGCACTTTCATCACTTCTGTAACAAAATCAGTGTATTAATTATGTGGTTTCTGTTTTAATGTCTGGACCTGGATGAGGTTCAGGTTTGAACACAGAGCTGTTCCAACAAAAAGAACTAGGGGGAGTGGAGAAAGCCAGAAGAAGACACTGAGAATGTCCAAAAGAAGAGTGAATACTTTTAAGTGTTTGTTTTCATGGACACTAAGAGAAAGGACTATTTCAGTAAGGGAATTGGTGCATGTATTAAAAATGCTGATGAGGAATGAAAATGTCCTGAGTTTGGTAAGGTGGGTGCCATTGGTGATCTTAGCTGTGACGGATTTGGTATGATGGTGAAAGCAGAAGCCAGATTGAGAGTGGAAAGAAGGCCATGGGAAAGGAAGAAAGAGAATGTGTATTTTCAACTATTTTGAGTAATTTTGCTATAATGAGAGAGAGAGAGAGAGAGAGAGAGAGAGATTGAGATTGTGGGAGAAATAACAGAGGGAGAAAGAGGAAGAGAAGCAACATAGAGGGTCTGGTAAGGTTTCTTTTGGTTCTATTTGTGTTTAGCTTATTTCGTTTCGTTTGGTTTGATCGTTGATTAGTTTTCAGTTTCTGCTGTGACTAATTACCACAAACTCAAACTAAGAAATTACCACAAGCTCAATGAACACAAATTATTATGCTACAGTTGTGTAGGTCAGACCACTGCAGACAACTGGGTCTCACCAAGCAGAAATCAAGGTATCTTTAGGACTGCATTTCTTCCTGTAGGCTCTGGGTAGGATACTTTCTTTCTTTTTAGTTTCTTAACGCCACCCATGTTCCTTCACTCATAGTTCCCTTCCTCCATCTTCAAAGTCAGCAAATTCATGTTGAGTCTTTCTCACAGTGTGCAATGCACTGACCTCCTCTGCTGCCTTTCTTGTCCACTGTTTTTTGTTTTGTTTTGTTTTGTGGACAGAGTCTGCTCTGTTGCCCAGGCTGGAGTGCAGTGGTGCAATCTCAGTACACTACAACCTCCACCTCCTTGGTTCTTCCTGGGTTCAAGCAATTCTTCTGCCTCAGGCTCCAGAGTAGCGGGGACTACAGGTGCACACTACCATGTCCCCCTAATTTTTGTAATTTTAGTAGAGATGGGATTTCATCATATTGGCCAGGCTGGTCGCAAACTCCTGACCTCGTGATCCACTTCTTGTCCACTTTTTAAAGAACCTTTATAGCTACATTTGGTTCACCTGGATAATCCAGGCTAGCCTTTCTATTTCTGAGTGAGCCGATTAGCTAGGAACTTAAATTCTACCCAAAACTTCAATTCCCCATAGCCATGTAACTTTATTCACTGTTTCCAGAAATTAGGAGGTAGCTATTTGGCAGATGGGGGGAGGAGAATTATTCTGCCTGCCACAAAATTTTTTATGTGCTGGATATAAAAATAAAAATATCATCTGATCATTTATCTTTTTTTTTTTTCATAAAGGATGAAGCCAAGCCATTGACTGAAGGAGAAAGGTAGAGGGGAGGACTCGGATGTCTGAGGGGTGTATCGAAGATATGAAGTAATCATTTAGGAGAAGCGCAGGAGACAGACGGAGAACAAGCTACAAAACACAGAAGTATGCTAAGAGTCAAAGAGCCAATTCTAACTAAATCTCAAAACAAGAAAAATAATTTTATAAATTCCTTTTTTATGTTCAAGGTTTACGTTTGATGTGGACCAACCTAAGTTATATACAAAGTGCAATTTCGTGAAATGCTGCTAAAATGTAGAATAAAGAACATTAGAATAAAATGAACATCAGAAAAAATAAAAATGAGTTATTAGGTAGAAAATGATATTTCCAGATACACGAGATAGTTACCTTTCTAGAAAGAGAGAATGAATAAATAGTCCATTGGCATTACAAAGACATATATGATGCCACGTAATTATAAAAATTGAAATGAAAGAAAAAACACAAATGTATGCAGGAGGGAAGAGGGTAAAACACAAAAAGATTTGAACTTTAATGTTTGCCCTGTCTGAGCAAGGTATAATCCAGAGATCTGAGTATCCCGAAATACTATAAAAATGCTTTCTTTGGGAGTCCAAGGAAAGGTGCCAGGATAAAAGATCCACCAGGATTTCTCCTTATGTTCTCTCTCTAGCATTCTCCTTCTCCTCTTATTGAATTCTCTTCTAGGCTTCACTCTCAGGGGTGACTATGACCCATTCAGCTATGCTCATTTGAAAGGAATGGCTGACCTTCTTGATCACTGAAATGAGCATTGCCTAAAAACCTTAATCTATAGATAGGCTTGGCCTCAAATCCTCGTAAATAGTGGTAAGAAACATCAGCTGCACGCCATTGAATCTTTCATCTAAGAGAGAATAAATTGTTTTAATACCAGGAATGCAGGAAAAGGAAAAGGAAGAAAAAGAAGGTATTTGAACAGAAAGCCAGCAAAAGTTCCTTTGACGCAGTTCCTGCTGACACCTTGGGCAAGATGTTCATTGTGTAAGATAGATCACAAAATGCATTAAGAGATATTATGCCATACACTCCAATTAGCATCACTAGTATCCTTTTGCTGGTTCACTGTCCAAAAAATTAATTTTATTGCTTCCAGAACTTTGAACAAACTCATATAATCCTTCAAGCAGATGTACGAGGCATTAAAAACCACAATTACATTACTTCAAAGCCATAATTAAAAAGTTTGGTCCTCGTTCCAGACCTACCATTGATTTCTAAGAGAAACATACTTCAGATCTGATGTAAGATTAATAAATTACCAGCTTTGAGCAAAATAAGTTTAGCTTCCCATAAAGAATAAAACAGGGTTTTATTGTGGGAAAAGGGGAAGACTAAATGATTGTAAATTTGTATTGCATTTTTATAACCACTTGGGTTTGAAGTCAAATATAATTTGACATTTTATTGATATTTCCAGTGTTTAAAACCGACAAGAAGTACATTAAATTTTACCATGTAAATCTGATATGACAATAAAAATCCTTTTGCATTTCTCAATGGAATTGTTGCAGTAAAATGAAATAAGAAGTGCCATCAAAAAATAATTTTTTTTTAAAGAAGGTCTGAGCTGTCAGGAGTTCAGGTGTCCATTTTTGGGTAGAAATAGACTTTTCCTCCAAAGGAGTGACATTTCCAACACTTGCAAGTAGGCCCCAAGCTACGCCTCACACCTAGCTCATCCCTTGGGGGCTCTATTCTATTGTTCTTCTGATAATAACAATAAAAATTATAACAATCTGTATTAGTTTCCTAGGGGTGCTGTCATGAAGTGCCACAAACTGGGCAGCTTAAAACAACAGATTTTTCTTTTTGTAATTTTAACTTTTATTTTAGATTCAGGCAGTAAAAGTGCAGGTTTGTTACATGGGTATATCGTGTGAATGCTGAGGTTTAGGGTAAGGATTCTGTCACCCAGGTTGTCAGCATTGTACCCAACAGGTAGTTTTTCAACCCACATCCACCTCTCTCTCCCTCCCCACTCTAGTAGCCCCCAGTATTCCCCAGTATGTATTGTTTCCATCTTTTTTTTCTTTTTTCTGAGAGAGGTCTCACTCTGTCATCCAAGCTGAATGCAGTGGCACAATCTCAGCTCAGTGCAAACTCTACCTCCCAGACTGAAGCGATTCTCCTGCCTTAGCCTCCCAAGTAGCTGGAGTTACAGGCATATGCCACCAAGCTCAGCTAACTTTTATATTTTTAGTAGAGACAGGGTTTTGCCATATTGGCCAGGCTGGTCTCGACCTCCTGACCTCAAGGGATCCACCCATTTCAGCCTCCTAAAGTGCTGGAATTATAGGTGCAAGCCACCATGCCTGGCCTATTGTTCCCATCTTTATATTCATGTATACTCAATGTTTAGCTCCTACTTATAAGTGAGAACATGCTGTATTAGGTTTTCTGAACAACAGAAATGTATGTCTTACAGTTCCGGAGGCTAGAAGTCTGTAATCAAAGTGTCGGCATGGCCATGCTCTCTCTGAAGGAAATGAAACCCTTTCTTGCCTCTTCCTAGCTTCTGATGCTTTGCTGGCAACCTTCAACATTTCTTGTCTCACAGCTGCATAACTCTATAACTGCCTTTGTTGTCACATGACATTCCCCCTATATGTCTCTGTCTTCACATTGCTGACTTCTTATATGGATAACAGTCACATAAGATTAGGAACCACCTTATTCCAATATGATTTCATCTCAAGGTAACCAATCAATCTGCAAAGACTCTATTTCCAAACAAGGCCACATTCTGAACTACCAGAGCTTAGTTTATCAATATATCTTTTTTTGGGGGAAGTGTACAGTTCAACTATACCACAACCTTTATCTAAAATCAACAATTCAAAGACATCAACTTCCATTGCAGCACACAGATATGGCCCTTAGAGAGATCTCTGCATGAAGCATGTGTTGCTGTCAAGCTGTTTTAAAAAAGTTATGCTTAGTAAAACCAGAACCTGAGGTTTCTCTTGCCTGGTGTTCACAGCCTGTCACATAGCCATCCACCTGAAGCTACACCAAAAACATCATTTGACACTGATGAAATTAAACATGAAATAGAAATGTAATGCAATACACTTGGCAGCAGTCTCAACCAGAATTGACCAGGACATATGACCTAGCAGGGTTGAACAGGATCAAAAATTATGCTTATTCCAGAATACAAAGTTAATATTTCCCTCTTTCCAACACTAACAACAAAAAATCCTCAATCTATGATTGATTAAGGTTGCCAGATAATATACAGGACACCAAATTATATTTGAATTTCAGATAAACATCAAGTAATGGGAATTTAAAAAAAAAATTTTTTTTGAGACAGGGTTGGTCTCTGTCACCCAAGCTGTAATCCTCCACCCTCAGCCTCCTGAGTAGCTGGGACATACCACCATGCCCCATTTTTGTTGTTGTTCTTGTAGAGACCGGGCCTCACTACGTTGCTCAGGTTGGTCTCAAACTCCTGGCCTCAAGCCATCCTCCCACCTCAGTTTCCGAAAGTGTTAGTATGACAGGAGTGAGCCACCATGGCCAGCCCAAATAATAGGTTTTCAGCATATCCCATGCAATATTTGTGTATATAAAATTAAAACTTAAATGGCATCTCTTTTAATTTTTTTGGATTTGGCAACCCTATCTATGATGCAATGACTGCCTACTAAGTGTTTTTCAGTTATTTTCCTGGTGTGTTTGTAGAGTATGGTGGTGGGTGAGAGGGAACACATGTAGGAATAAGCATCTGCAAGGTTCATTTATCTTTTGCAATTACTTCACTTCAAAGTTTACACATTTACCAAGGTTGATGATAGAAATATAAATGTGCGTGTGGAGTGTGTGTACATATGCATTCACATACATGTTATACGCTGAATTGCATCCCCCAAAATTCATATGTTGAAATCCTGACCTCACCCCACCTCCCACCAATGTGACTATATTTGGACATAGGGCACTTAAAGATGTAATTAGGTTAAATTAGGTCATATAAGCAAAGCCTAACCAACAGGAGTGGTGTCCATATAAAAAGAGAATCACCAGAGAGCTTTCTTTCTCTCTGTGGCACAGGGGAAAGGACAGGAATCAGCAAAAAGGAGCTGTCTGCAAGCTCAATCTCACCAACCCCTGACCACCTTGATCCTGGACTTCCAACCTCCAGAACTCTGAGAAAATCAATTTCTATTTTGAGCCACCATGTCTGTCTGTGGTATTTTTGTTAAGGCAGCCTAAGCAGACTAATACATTAGCTGTAGCCATCAGAAATATATTATTACTGGAAAATTTTAAAAAATTCAGAACTTAATACACTGCTTTAAGTTTAAAAAGTACTTATTGCTAATCAATGACATTGGTTTCTGATGTTAACTTGCAATTACTTATTATCTATATGGATATTTCTTACCTTTTTGTAAGTTGAAGACTTATCTTTTGGGATGGATTAGAATACATATATTTTTGTACTTCCTTGTAAAATTTCAGTGTCATTATTTTGTCTCCTTACATAAATCGTGTCTTTATTTCACATATAAGATTTGTAAAAAGACATATTCGGTAAAATGCACACTAGATTAAAGAAGAATTTATTTGTATGTTTAACTGGAAAGATTAGGTATAAAGATTTGATTTAGTAGCTTTACAGTGTTGGCAATAAGGACCTACTTTTCTTCTGCTAGGTTTTCTCTGGTCATTTTTAAATTACTCTCAACAATTTTTTAAGTATAGCCTTCCTCTACAACCCAAGAGAAAGATCAGATGGTTTCAGAAACTCTCCAAAGAGTGAGGAAATTTCCTTCCCCTGAGGATGTCAACAAACTTCACTAAAATCTTAATAGCCTATCTTTTGTGTGTGTGTGTGTGTATGTGTGTGTATAAATATATATACATATATTGTATGTGTGTGTGTGTGTATATAAAAAACATATATATATTACATATATAACATATATATATATATATACAGATATATATTTTTTTCATATATATATATATTTTTGTGTGTGTGTGTGAGACGGAGTCTTGCTCTGTCGCCCAGGCTGGCATGCAGTGGTGCAATCTTGGCTCACTACAACCTCTGCCTCCCGGGTTCTAGCAATTCTCCTGCCTCAGCCTCCGGTATAGCTGGAACTACAGGCACACGCTGCCACGCCTGGCTAATTTTTTGTATTTTAGTAGAGACGGGGTTTCATCATGTTGCCCAGGCTGGTCTCAAACTCCTGAGCTCAGGCAATCCACCTGCCTTGGCCTCTCAAAGTGCTAGGATTATAGGCAGGAACCACCACACCAGGCCTACATATTCTTTCTTGAATCAGTATCTGTGGCTAAGGGATTGGATTATCTGATTAGCTTAAACCTGAGCTGACTGTCTTGACCTATATCCTAAGATACAGAAAAACACTAGTTTTGTACAAATGCAAGAGGTATACAAGTAAACTATAAGTCCTGAATATTCACAGCCTTCTTGAGGAGACATATTGCATTTTTTTTATTTACCAATATTTAATTGTGAAATTTTTCAATCATAAAGAAAATTTGGAAGAGTTGTATAATGAGCACTCATATACCCACTATATAAATTCTGCAAGTGATGTTTTGTTATATTTGCTTTGTTACATATCTAGCAATCTATCCATTGCATGAGATTTTGATGATCAAATAAAGGTATTGGTACTTACAAAATCCAACGTATTTCTAGAGTCAATTACATTTATATGAGCTTACATTTGTTCAAAAACTCTTTTCACAAGATAAGTGAAAGTTAATCATCAAGCTGCGCATTTTGCATTCAAAGCTATCTAAACATGTTACAGCTTCCAATTTCTCAAGGTTCTGCTTCTACATTTGACCACTTTTACTGATTCTAATGGGTTTCAAATATTTGCTCATTCAAAGCTCAATTCAATTTTCACCTCCCCCCATAGAGTTCCCACACTTCTATACTTAGCCTTAGGCTAATCTGTCAGCCTGAGTGTAACTGTACATTTTGTTATGGTAACACTTATCATGTTATAATTATTTGTTTATGAGCCTATATCCTTGACTAGAGTACTTTTATTATCTAGCCTTGCCTTGGTGATTCCTGTCACATAGTGGGTATTCAGTAAAGGTTTGTAGAATTAAAGTCAACAGATATATGTTGGACATGGGATTCTTCAACATTTGAAACTAACAAGAAGGAAAGCTTCACACTTTACTACATTTAAAAACCCCCATTAGATGCTTCAAAAACCAAAATCAGCTTGGCTGTATGTCAAGTTACTTGTTGTAAATATCACTCTTCCTAAAATCATGTAACAAAAAAATCACCCTAGGTATTGTACTTTTATTAAGCCACAAACAGCATAAAGAATAGGATTAATCAACATGGAAAAGTGGTGGGTTCGAGATAAAGTGATGGGGTTCAAGTTCAAGCTCTGCTCCTTTTTAGCTCTAAGACCTTGAGCAAATTATTGAAACTTTTGCTGCTCAGTTTCCTCATCTGTAAAATGAAGATAACGGTACCTACTGCATGAGGTTGTTGGGAGCATTAAGTTAATTTACATGAAGTTTATAGTGCCTGACACATAGTGTAAGTTCCCAGCAGACGTTGGTTTTAAAAGAAAAGGTATGGTAGACAATATCGACTGTTTAAACAATGTCCAAACCTCCCCAGTCCCATTTCTGTCTTCTAACAAAATCCAGATTTATTCAGGCAGCAGAGATCCCTTGATCTCAGGATGGCTGGACTCCCTTAGACTCCCAGAGTGGTCTCCATGAGGAAGCAAGAAGGAGGGAAAAACTCAGCATTCCAAGAGAGGTAGAGAAGACAAGTGGAGTCTAAGTCTACAACATTGCTGAGCCAGTGCAGCAACACTAGGTGACCCACCTCTAGACTTCTTGTTACACTGAAGACAATACCGGTATTGTGAATCATTGTGGTATAGTTTTCTAACACTCGTAGTTAACACAGCCTGACTGGTACAATGTTATACAGCCTAGTTTGGTGCTGTGGGACTTTCTGTGTAGTCTATGTATCTTTACATGCTAATAACATTCTCAGTGATAAGAGATTTGTTAAAAGGTAGACTAGTAAATACCAAGTTGTAAACGCTTTATTTTGTTAGAGGTTCATTGGTCATTAAGAGTTGAGTCCCTGCATGATCTTTTAATTTCCCCTCTGCTACAGATAAAAGTTATACCATCAGTCTTCAAATTCTCTTGTTTTCTCAGCTTGGTCTTTAACTACAATGAACTAGAGAGGAGGAGAAGATAGGGGGCTCGGAACAGATTCCCCACCATCTACTGAAAAGATAAACAGTCTTCTGTTTGAATGAGTAAATAGCAGTTTGAAGTAAACCCCAAGAAGACATTTCTAAAGTGAAATAAACAATGAAAAATTTAGGAAACTGCCATTTATGTCAGCCCGTGACAAAACCATAAAACAAATGTGAGAATCTACAACTTTGAAATTTGTTGTATATTCAACAAATATTTATTAGATGTGTATTACATGCAAGGCACTGTGAGCAAAACAAACCTTGCCTTTGTGCTCACTGAGATTACTATCTTATGACGAAGAAATGTTTTGGATGTTTCTTAATATAAGCAAGGGCCAGATTAAGGTTGAACCCTAAGTTATGAGGGAGGCCAAGATAAGCTTGGAGACTAGCTTCTTTTCACATAAATGAAAGATGTGATCATAAGACAAGCTGTTAATACTGTTGTCAACAGCAGAGAAAATGTTTGAACTTCTGATAGGAATCAACTTCTGAAACTGGTTACATTTATAGAATCAAAAGATCCTCACAGAATTTGCTCTCCACCTGCCTCAGTTATATACATTCCTCCTGTCTTTTGGTTCATTTTTTTGAGTTCAGAAGTATTAAGTCTAGCCAGTTCCCTAGCTGTACCTTTTCAAGGGAATTAAGGGAATTCCCAGCTTGAAAGTACAGGAGCTGCCAAATACTGCAAGTGTCATTATCTTAAGGGGTGTAGGGGTGAGGGTCAAGGTGGGGAGGAGGCTCTCCAATATCAGGACAAACTGCAACTGCATAATTGGTAGAATCTTTGACTTCTTCAAATGCACTTACGCTGAAAGCAATATTTTGTTAGGTTTTGTAAAATAAAAATTATAACTGTGCAGTTAAAAGGCAAGGAAGACTTCATTCAAGACTATTGTAGTAGAGGAGAGAGATTGACCTCAACTCCACAGAAATAAAAAGCTAGTGGTAAAGTACTGAAACGTATTTAGAGGGAAGACTGGCTATGTGAATCAGCCCCCTGTGTTTGCTAATTGGTATTCATCAAAGTTATTCTCCTACTCTCTCTCAGAGCCTGGGATATAGTGGGTATTTTTCTTGATGATTGCCTTTGAGGTAGATTTCTCTGGTGTCCTTAAGAGAGACTTAGTTTATAGAAGATTTACATCTCAAGGGGGCAGAGAAAGAATTTATAATTTCATGTTTTCTAAAACAAATGGTCTAAGTAAAGGGAAGTTAGGTACTTTTAGTCAGGAAGAAACCTGTCTAAAGTTTAGTCAGTCTGAGGGGACTATTTAACTTAGAAAACCGTTTTAAGGATACCATCAACAGAGTTGGTAGCACCTAGCACTGTTCAGTGAAAGAAAGGTATCTTCCCTTTTATTAAGCCACTTCCCCAAATTACTTTTAAAGTTATTCATTAATATATATATATTTATATATTATATAT
>CAUYLG010050506.1:0-46107 GCA_963573385.1 Cacajao melanocephalus
GGTGAGGGTGGGAGGGGTGAGGGGTGAGAGGGGTGAGGGTGGGAGGGGTGAGGGTGAGAGGGGTGAGGGGTGAGAGGGGTGAGGGTGGGAGGGGTGAGGGTGAGCCGAGTGAGGGTGGGAGGGGTGAGGGTGCGCGGGCCGAGGGGTGAGCGGGCCGAGGGGTGAGCGGGCCGAGGGGTGCGCGGGCTGAGGGTGCGCGGGCTGAGGACTTGGGCAGATCCAGCTACTCACCGTCCAGCAGCAGCAACTGTCACCTGGGCTGGGTTTCCACATTCCCTGCGGAGTTTGTGCAAGCGGCCAGCTCCAGGGTCTCGCTGGGGAGAGAAAACCGAGGGGTGGGGTGGGGGCGCCGCCTTCCCCCACCCCCACCCCCACCCCCTTGAGCAAGAGCATAGAAACTGTCACCATAGGCCTGGGCGGGTGGGGGCGGCCCTGTACTCTGATGCCGGCGAGGGGATTGTGACGCAGTGATGGAGCCGCGGGTCCTGGGGAGGCAGGACAGGAAAGAGCCCGGGGGTGGGCATGGCTGCACTCAGGAGGCTTCTCTGGTGGTCTGGCCCTGGGTGCTGTCCCACCCCCTCTGGATACCATGTGGCCTATGCTGGGCCTTGAGTCCAGCTGCCCTCCTGCCCACAGCAGAACCTCTGCTCCCATCCCTGCCAAGACCAGCTCCTGGGACAGCCGGTCACTCCAGTCTTCACCACTGCTCTGAGTGGGCATCAAGGCCCTACTCCCTCGTCCTGGGCAGCCCCTGGTCCACTCCCTGGCCCCACATCGCCACGGCCACACCTGGGGCCACTGCCCTCACAGGCCTCCCCCGAACTGGTTCAGCCTGGACGGAGTGGTCCCCAGGCAGCCTGATCCAGTGTCCCATGGGACGCCCACCAGGAACCAGCCCCTCAGGATCCTCCATGCAGCTGGGACCCCATGGGAGGCCAGGAGCCCACTAGGGCAGGAAAGCGAGGGCCACGCCGTCTCCTCCCCCATCCCCGCAGCCCTCACACCTCCTGTCCCCACCCACAGCAGCCCAGAGGGTCCCTGGGCGCGACTGCGCAGTCTTCCGCTGGGTGTCCGTGCCACTGAGGTGCAGGGGATGACGGGGTGTGAGGGCCTCGCCTCGCCGACCCGGAAACGGCAGAGTAGGCAGGGCAGAGCCCGAGGCCACCCCATGCTGCACCCTGCCCTGGCACCCACCACTCTCAGTGTGTGGGTTCCAAACCCTCCCTGGCGGCTGTGTCCCCAGACCCATCCCTTCACCCACCCTCCTTCCCCATCCCACCCCAGGGTCCCTGCAGACTCATTTGAGGCCCATCCCAAGGAACCCAGATGGCCTCAGGTCTGCCCTGCAGTCAGGGGTCCTCTGAGCTGCTTCCCCAGCCCCATGGAAGAATGGGGGCAGCCTGCAGGGAGGCTGGGCCAGGAGGTGGCTATGGGAGGCCCTGGGACAAGGGGGGCATCGGCTGGCACTGCAGCTGGGCACCCTGGGGCCTCGTCAGCTGGCACCGCAGCTGGGCACACTGGGGGCTCGTTGGCTGGCACCGCAGCTGGGCACACTGGGGGTCATCTGCTGCAGATACTTGGTGCTAGAACACGTGTCAGGCGGGGAGCTCTTCGACTACCTGGTGAAGAAGGGGAGGCTGACCCCCAAGGAGGCCCGAAAGTTCTTCCGGCAGATCATTTCGGCACTGGACTTCTGCCACAGCCACTCTATATGGTGAGTCCTCGCCCCAGCTGCCCCCACTCCCCAGGGACCCACTCCAGCGTGCCACCCCAGATGCCTGATGGCCTGAAGGACTACACCCCACCGTGTGCTATTCCAAGGCACCCCATCCCTCCCAGGCGCCTCCCCTCATGTGCACCATGCCCCCCTAGGAGCTACCCACACATGCACTGACCCTCCAGGGGCTACCCCTCAAGTGCACCCCCCAGGAGCTATCCCTCACATGTACCATCCCCCCCAGGGGCTACCCCTCATGTGCACCATCCCCCCCACCCCAGGGGCTACCCCTCATGTGCACCATTCCTCCCAGTAGCTATTGCTCAAGTGCATCCCCCGAGGAGCTACCCCTAAAGTGCACCATGCCCCCCCCAGGACCCACCCCTCAAGTGCACCATACCCCCCCAGGAGCTACACCTTAAGTGCACCATGCCCCCTCCAGAACCTGCCCCTCAAGTGCACCCCCCCAGGAGCTACACCTCATGTGCATCGTCCTCCCCCAGGAGCTACCCCTCACGTGCACCGTCCTCCCCCCAGGAGCTACCCCTCACGTGCACCATGCCACACCCGGTGCTCCCCTTCAGCCCCAGGAGCAGCAACCCCCAGGACCTCCTCTTCCCCCTGGAGTGGGCAATATGTTGGGAAGGTTTCTGCTTGGTGCCCACCCAAGGGCTCTGGGAGCCCTTCCATGCATCCCTACGTGTCTGGGGACCCTAGGTTGCCCTAGGCCAGAGAAGATGTGCTAGGGATCAGGAGAGGCAGGAAGGAGCCTTCCCTGGGAACAGGAGGGCATGGCAGGAGAGACAGGGATGCCTGATGAAAGGCAAGAGCCAAACGGACCAGGTGGGCGATTTCTGATTGGCTGCCTGTGACATCACCAGGCTGGGCTGCCATTGGCCCCTCTGTGTGATTGGCGTTTGGAGAGGCAGTGGACGCTGGGCAGGGGTCTCCAGGGCCGGGAGGCACTCAAGGCAGAGATTGGCCCTGTTCAGCCTCATTGCCCTCCTCCCCAGCCACAGGGATCTGAAACCCGAAAACCTCCTGCTGGACGAGAAGAACAACATCCGGATTGCAGACTTCGGCATGGCGTCCCTGCAGGTTGGCGACAGCCTGCTGGAGACCAGCTGCGGGTGTGTGGCTCTCCTCCCTGCTGGCTCTGCATGGGCTGGGCTGGGGGAAGAGGAGGAGCCGGCGGGCTGAGGGGTCCCCAGCCTGCCTGAGCCTCCCGGCACCCCATGGGCTTGAGTCTCCCAGTATCCCCCACAATGTGCTTGAGTATCCCAGTACCCCCCCAGCCTGGTGGTGGTGGGGGAAGTGGGACCCCCTGGAAGGTCTGTACAGTGAGGATAGGGGTGCGTCCTGCCCACCTGGGAGTGAGGCTGGAACCCACCTATAGGCACCTCTCCTGGAGACCCCGGGCCTCTGCTCGGCTGAGTGGGCAGACAGCCTTGGGCGCAGCAGGGACCCGGTGCCCCGACTGTGGTCTCCTCCCAGAAGCCCTCCTGGGGATTCGGGGAACATGGGGGCGTCTGGTACCAAAGCCCAGTGAGCCTACCTGAGGGCCCCGAGATGCACCATTGCCCTGGGGGGAGGGACTGGCAGCGCCTAGAGCCCACCGCTGACCTCTGCCCTCGCCTGCAGGTCCCCCCACTACGCCTGCCCCGAGGTGATCCGGGTGAGTCACCACCGCTATGTGTAGCCCCTTGGGTCCCAGGGTGGCAGGGACCTGACCCCAGTGGGACCCCAGCCTGCCACACCCACGGGCGCTGCTCAGCCGCCCGTCCCGGGGCCCGACTTCCTCCCGGGCCCTCTGTTCAGCCCCGCCAAGGCCCCCCCGCCCCACCCTGCACCCCCCCAACAGCCCAGGCACTGCTGTCCGCAGGGGGAGAAGTACGACGGCCGGAAGGCGGACGTGTGGAGCTGCGGCGTCATCCTTTTCGCCTTGCTGGTGGTGAGAACCCGGTCCCCGCCCCAGTCCCCCACCTCACCCCGCCCCTCCCTTCCTCCACACCCCCCACCCACCGGGCCTCCATGACCCCCACCCACCGCCCACAGGGGGCCCTGCCCTTCGACGATGACAACCTGCGGCAGCTGCTGGAGAAGGTGAAGCGGGGCGTGTTCCACATGCCACACTTCATCCCGCCCGACTGCCAGAGCCTGCTGCGGGGCATGATCGAGGTGGACGCCGCACGCCGCCTCACGGTGCGTGCCCGCCTCAGAGTGGGGTGGCACCAGGGTGTGTGGACAGGGGCCCCAGTGTGTGGAGAGGTGCCCGGGTGTGTGTGGGTGCCCAGGTGTGCGGTCCCAGGTGCGTATTCAAGTGTGTGTGGGTGCCCAGGTGTGTGTGTTCAGGTGTGTGTGGGTGCCCAGGTATGTGGTCAGGTGCTCAGGTGTGTGAGTGCCGAGGTTTGCACTTGTGTTTAGGTGCGGGGGTGCACAAATGTAGGCATATGCCCAAGTGTGGGGGTGCCCAGATTCATGTGTTTGGGTGGGAGCATAGGCGTGGGCATGTGCACATGTGGGAGGTGTGTCCAGGTGCCTGTGAGCACTTCGACAGGTGTGGGTGTGCATAGGCACAGGTGGGTGGGTATGTGCAGGTGTGGGGCTACGTGCACAGACAGGCGAGGCCTGGGCTGTCAGTTACATAGAAGCACTGGCGCTTCCCCATCGCGGCCATCTTCCTTCACATGCCCTGGGAAAAGCCCCAGGCTGTGTGAACACTTCCCCCTAAGGGACCCTGGCAGCTGTGGGGCTGGCAAAAGCCAAAGGTAGCCCCCAGCTACTGGTCCCCCACATGTCCACTTGACAGGAGCAGGTCACCCTCTGGGCTGGCCTTTCCAGGGTAGTGTTGCTCTGTTCCCAAGAGGCCACCGCCCCACACCTCCAAGCTGTCTGAGTCAGGGTGGAGAGAAGGGGCCGTGTGGCCGGCCGGCCCTCCCAGCCTCCTGCTCGCACCTGCGCCCAGCCCCGCCCCCGCCACACAGGTGGGCTGGGTTCTCCTGGCTTCAGCTCCCTGCTTTCCTGCTGTGGTTCCTTTTTAGAGCCATGGAGAGGGCTGGCCCAGGCAGCACAGGCACCTGGGGCCGCCCTGGCTCCAGCTTCCCTGCCTCCCCGCTCTCTCTGCTCCCTGGGCCCCTGCCCCTACCAGGAGTTCCCCCACCCCTGACCCCCGACTCGTCTCCTCCTCGAGGTTTGCATTTTCTTCTGCACTTGGGAGAGGCAGGGGCAGGGGTGCTGGCCTTGAGCCTCTGGGAATGCAGCCCCCTCCCCATCCTCCTCCCCCACCCCCCCTCTGCTCACTTGCCCTCACCCTCTCCTGCTCTCTCTGCACCCCAGTGCCCCCCCTTCCCCTCACCTAATGTGGGCTCTCTCCAACCCTTGTCCATACTAACTCCCTGTTTCTCTTTCCTTGTAGCTAGAGCACATTCAGAAACACATATGGTATATGTAAGTAGCTTTTCCACCCACTAATCGCCTGCTTTGCCTGTCGCTGTGGCCTGTAGGCCCTGCTAGGAAAGGCGGGGGGAGGGCGCCAGCTGTGCCCCGCCTTGGCCCTCGGCCCTCCGTGGCCTGCGCTGGGTGTGGGGTGCGGGCAGGACGCAGGAGGCCTCCCTGGGCTGGGCACAGGGAGAGTGGCAGGATGCAGGGCCCCAGGTGAGGGCGGGCCTCCCAGCCTCCCAGGCCCGGCCAGCGCTAACAGCCGGGCGGCCTGCCCTGTGTCCACAGAGGGGGCAAGAACGAGCCAGAGCCAGAGCAGCCCATTCCCCGAAAGGTCCAGATCCGATCGCTGCCCAGCCTGGAGGACATTGACCCCGACGTGCTGGACAGCATGCACTCTCTGGGCTGCTTCCGAGACCGCAACAAGCTGCTGCAGGACCTGCTGTCAGAGGAGTGCGTCCTGGGGGCGGCGGGGGGCCTGGGGTGGGAGCCCCGTCATGGAGGAGCTGGTGTTGAGGAGTGCGCCCCGGGGGCGGCGGGGGGCCTGGGGTGGGAGCCCTGTCATGGAGGAGCCGGTGGGCCTGTGTGCCAGTGTGCCCCGCACCTCTTGCCCACTGTAGGGAGAACCAGGAGAAGATGATTTACTTCCTCCTCCTGGACCGGAAAGAAAGGTACCCGAGCCAGGAGGATGAGGACCTGCCCCCCCGGAACGAGATAGGTATGGGCTAGGGGTGGCCTCAGCCTGGCCGGCACTGCCCCACCGGGTCCAGGGGCTGTGTAGCCTGATGCTGGTTTGTGCACAGACCCTCCCCGGAAGCGTGTGGACTCCCCGATGCTGAACCGGCACGGCAAGCGGCGGCCGGAGCGCAAGTCCATGGAGGTGCTCAGTGTGACCGATGGCGGCTCCCCAGTGCCTGCGCGGCGTGCCATCGAGATGGCCCAGCACGGCCAGAGGTGTGTGCCCCGAGGCTGTTGGCCTCCCTCCCTGGGCCTTGGCTGCGTGGCACCGCTGCCTGGCTCGTCCCTGCCCATGGGCCTGGGGTCTTGGCTGAGACCATTGCGTGGGGCTGAGCTGGGTTTATTTAGCTGAGCTGGACTGCGTTGGGCTGGGCTGGGCTTGGCTGAGCTGCGCTGGGCTTGGCTGAGCCAGGCTGGGCTTGGCTGGACTGGACTGGGCTGGGCTGGGCTGGGCTGGGCTGGGCTGGACTGGAGCTGAGCTGGGCTAGACTGGACTAGGCTGAGCTAGGTTGGACTAGGCTAGAATGGACTCAGCTGGGCTGAGCTGGGCTGTATTGAACTAGATGACCGAGCAGGGCTGAGCTGAACTGGGCTGGGTTAGGACAGGGCTGAGCTGGCAGGGCAGGGCTGGGCTGGGCTAACCCAAGCTTGGCCAGGCTGAGCTGTGATGTGGTCATGTCATGCTTGGAGCCATCAGCCCAGCTAGCCCATCCCCTTGGCCCCGGCAATGCTGGGCCTGGCTCTGGGTGGCGTGTGTGGCGTGTGTGGCCAGGGACATCACAGAACTTGGCAGTGAAGAGCAGGTGTGGGCTGCCCTGACGAGACCCGTGGCCGGAGGAAGGGCGCCCAGGCCCGGTGGTGCCTCTGCTGGGTAGGGGCAGGGCCGGGCTGCCTGCACAAGGCCCTCAGCAAATCCTTGGAGCTGGTGCGGCCTCTCAGGGATGAGCCCAAGCACCCCTCGCCAGGTGGGGGCTTCCAGCATGTGGGGAGCACAGCAGGAGGTCTGGGAGCCCGGGCAGTCTCTGGTCCACCCTGTGGTCTAGACCTCAGCACCCCAGGGCCCCCTCCTTGTACTGAGGATTTGGGTGCCAGGACAAGCTAGGCCTGGGTGCCAGGACAGGCTAGGCCTGCTCCTTGGGAACTTGGGGGAAACTGAGGAACTGTAAGGTAGCATGGCAGCCATCAGGCTAAACTTGTGCCAACCCCAGCCCTGGCCATTGTACTGGTGGTCCCAGTTATGCCGGCTCCCAGGCCACGGCCCTCTGGGAGTCCCAGGCCCTCCCCAGGTTTTCAGGCTGGCCCAGCCTCCAACCTCGGGTCCCAGCCCCCTGGAACTTCCTTCCCAGGGCATAGTCAGCCACGGCCTTGGCCCCAGTACAGGGGTCAGCCAGGAGCCTTCAGTCTACACTCCACAGCTCTGACCTTCAGTGGCTGCGTGTCACGGGTGCACCTCAACCCCCAGCCCTGCGTCTGCCTCCTGCCTGCATGGCACCTCCACCGGGCTCCCCTGACCCCACAGGGCAGGCCCCGACACCCTGCTGCCTGGCCTCCGGTCAGTGGTGTGGGAGGCTGCCCTCTCGGTCTCTGCTGCAGCTCCCAGGCCTGGGGTAGGCATGGGATGGGCCCAGGTGTGGACCACTGCGGGGCCTCTGGAAGCCCCTAGTCCTGGCACATCCCAGCCAGACTCCACTCCAGCGCGGCCATCTGTGCAGTCGACAGAGATCCAGCCACTTGGTGCTGGGCCACCCGGGGCTGCTGACTAGGGATGCAGGGGTCCTGGGGGCTGGGGTGGGGCCGCCCAGGCCACCCTGCCCAGCAGTCACACGGTGTGGGGCGTGCTGCCCGGCCCGGCCTCCTCTATCGCCGTCTCTGTGCACGGGCCTGGGCTCAAGGGACTATGCCCGGGCCTCAGAGCCGCATGGAGTTCTCGCCTGGTATAACCCAGGCCCTGGCCGACTGTGCCCACGTGTGGCCGCCAGTAACTGTGTTTTCTCGCTTTGTTCCTGCTGTAGTAAAGCAATGTTCAGTAAAAGCCTGGATATCGCTGAGGCCCATCCCCAATTCAGCAAAGAAGACAGGTATACACCCTGACCACCCGTGCCTGCACCTCCCAGCCCCAGACTCGCTGTCCTGCCTCAGTCTGGGCAGGCAAATGGGCGGGTCTGGTGGCGGGCTGGGCTGCAGGGCCCCTGCGGCGGTAGAGCCGGCCAGCAAGCCAGGGAAGGGCCCTCAGGCTGCACAGAGGCCAAGGAGGAGGGGTGGGACTGCTGAGGCCAGGCCAGCGCCCACGCACCGTGGCTCCCAGAGCCTAGTCTAGAGTCCTGCGTGGCCGAAGGCTGTGCCACGCTTCCTGCCAGCCTCTGTGCTATGTCCAGCACACCACCATGGCCTTGCTGTCCCTGGGGCCAGCCAGAGTTGAAGCGGAGCAGCGGTCCTGTGCCGGCCCGCAGGAGCTAAGGAGGGTGGGAGGTGCCACCGAGAGGCCTCTGCCTGGGCCAGTCTTCTGAGCCTGGGCAGGTGGCACGGAATCCCAGGGCTGCTGCCTGCCTCTTCTCTTTGAGTATCAGCCCTGCGCCTGCCTGTGACCCCTGCCCATGTGCCCCCACCCTGCCTGCCCTGGCTGCCCTTGGGGCTGGCGCTGTCTCTCCTGCCCCTGCCCCAGCAATGGTAGCTCAGCGTTCCCAGTAGCTGCCTGGCCGGACAGGACAGGGGCTCAGCCCCTCCACCTGGGGCGTCTGGCGCCTCTTCTGTCTTCCTTGTGGGCTCTGGGTGGGCTCGGCAGGAGCCTCAGGTCCAGGGCCTCGCCAGTGGCTGCTGCCCCCATGAGGGCCATCCACAGCTCCCAGCCCAGCCCCAAATGGCTCTGAGTCCAGCCTTAGCCCTGCGTGCCACCTGGCCCAGGCAGGCTGGGTTGGGCATGGGGTCCCCGCTGCCTCCATGCCCCTTGGCTGCATCTGGTGGGGAAGTTGGAGGGCCATCGCCGCAGGGCCCAGCCCCCAGGTATCTGGGAGCCAGGTGTGTGGCCGGTGTGGGCTCAGGGCACTGGCCCCTGCAGCGCTCTGCACAGTCTAGAGCCTGGGCCATGTTGTGGGCCTGTAAGGCCCCTCGTGGCCAGCTGGCAGTGGGCATGCCTGGTGGGCAGCGCAGGGTGATCTTTTACTCTTCTGTCCTTTTCTGTTCGGTGGCTGTCTCGGTCTCTCCGTGCATTTCCCTCCTCCAAGGATGGCGAGTGTCCCGGCACGTGGGCACCGGCTTAGTCTGTTTGGTGACAAACAGCTGCCGTGGTCCCTGCACGAGGTGGGGGGGCAGGCGGGGTGGCTGCACGCCAGTGTCTTCAGCCCAGCACACTGGGCCAGGGCCTCCCTCCTGCGGCGTGCAGGTGTCCTGCGGTGTGCAGGTGTCCGGCTGAGTAGGCAGTGGTGGGACAAGGCCCCAACAGCCACCCCAGCCTGGCTCTGCCCAGGCCCTCCTCACTCTGGGCAAGGAGAGGGCTGGCTGCTGACCCAGGCACCTCATAGGCAGCTGTGGACGTGGAAGGCCAGGCTGCAGACCCTGTGACAGCTCAGCCATGGGGCGCTTGGCAGCTGGGGCATGGGAGCCTGGAGCCACCATGAGGCCTGGAGTGGAAGGGGCCAGATACAGCTCCCAGGAAGCCGCCATCTGTCCCCTCGTCCCTCTGTCCACCCGGATGGTCCTTTGCCGTGGCTGCTGGGTGCCGCACGCTGTGCTGTGCCTGGGTGGCTGGCACGGGGTGGCCCCCACATGTGGGCTCTGATGGGGGCCCCAGCAGGGCTGGGCACAGCCAGGCACCCTGGGCCCTCCTGGAACTGGCAGGGCATGCAGCAGGGCCTTGGGGCTCTTGACCCGGGCTCCAGGCCTCCTGGAGGGTTTTCCTAGGGGGAGCAGAGCCCAGCGCCTGCTAGTCTGATGCCCCTGGCTGAGCCATGGCCCTGTACCTTGTGACCCCCAGGTCTCGGTCCATCAGCGGTGCCTCCTCAGGCCTTTCCACCAGCCCACTCAGCAGCCCCCGGGTGAGTGACCCCCCGACCAGCCCAGATGCAGAGGTCCCGACCCTCCCAGTCAGCATGTGCCGGGGTTGGGGCAGGCCTCCGCGGACCTTGGGAGGCAGCCCCAGGCACGCAGGCAGGCGGTGCAGCCCCCACGCCCGAGTCCCATGCGGCTGCTGCTTTGCTCGAGGGCTGCTCTAACTGCACGTTCTTTTGTTTTGTTTTTCTCGTGTGTCACTTGTTTTCTTTTGTGGCGACCCCTCCCGCTCGTGCCTGCCTGCCTCCCCGCCCTCCCGCTTCTTTCTGGTCCTCCTGTGCGATGTGCATGCTGGGGACTGGGCTGCACATGCTCGCTGCTGCCCCCACCCCGCCCACCTCGGCTGCCCCCACCCCACCCACCTCGGCTGCCCCCACCCTGCCCACTCCCTGCGCCTCCCTGTAGCCTATTAGGAAGCTTGTCCTGCCCCCCCCGCCCCCTGAGCTGCCCTTCGTGGCCCACCCCCTGGCCACCTCCGAGGAGCCCGAAGCTTGTGGGAGCGCCTCGAGGCCTGGACACGTCCTCCCTCCGCAGGCCGCCCCGCGGCCCGACCCCAAGACCCAGACCTTGCCGTGCAAGGCCAAGCTGACCGACAAGCCTCTGCAGGGCACCAAGTCCAACCCCTTCCCAGCCAGCACCCCAGCTCGGCCTCCCGCTGCCAGCCTCGGTCCCCAGCTGGCACCACCCCTGGGCCCGCCTGCCCTGTGGGTGCCTCCCCGGCCCCCACCCACTGGGACTGAACCAAACACCAAATCTGTCCCCACCATACAGGTGACCCCTCACCCCTCACCAAGGGGCAGTCCCCTCCCCACCCCCAAGGGGACACCTGTCCACACGCCAAAGGAGAGCCCGGCTGGCACGCCCAACCCGACGCCACCGTCCAGCCCCAGCGTCGGAGGGGTGCCATGGAGGGCGAGGCTCAACTCCATCAAGAACAGCTTCCTGGGCTCACCCCGCTTCCACCGCCGGAAACTGCAAGGTGAGTGTCTGCCTGGAGGTGCCAGAGCGAGGCTGGGAGAGCACAGAGACTGCTCTGGGAGGGCCCACCCACCCAGCGGTGCCAGACCAGTCCGAAGGGTCTGCTGCTGCATGGGAGGTCTGGGCCTGCCCACTGCCCATGGCGCTGTCGCAAAAGTGCCGGGCAGCAACTCATGTCCTGCCTGCCACCCAGGCTGGCATCCCCTCCGGATATTCTGTGTTCCCAAGTCCACTCACTCCATGTCCTGGGCCAGGCACACAGCAAGGCAAGCTGGCCACCGAGTGGGCACTGCCAGTCAGGAGGCTCCGTCTGGGGGGCACTGAGGGCCAGTTAGTGCTGCTGGAGAAGGCACAGCCGACTTCAGCACCAGAGACTGGGACAGCTCCCTGCAGCCGGGGGGCGCCTTGGCCAGTGGGGCTTCTAAGGTGGCTGGGAGCTGCGGTGGACTCGTGGCCCTGGGGGGTGTCCCAGTGTATGTGATAGACTCCTGGTGACCCTGCCCTCGGCCCAAGGTGGCCGGGGCAGGGGAAGGATGAAGCAGTCACCGGGCCTTCCCTACTGTTCATCCCGTGTACACAGTTCCGACGCCGGAGGAGATGTCCAATCTGACCCCAGAGTCATCCCCAGAGTAAGTGGCCCCTGCTGGGAGGTCGCCTGGCACGTGGTCCTGGGCTGAGGGAGGGCATGGAACCCTTCCCCTGTGGCCGGTGGGCACGCCTCTACCTGGCTCCACCTCCCACTGTAGGCAGGGCCCGTCTCAGCCAGAGTCTGAACTTCGAATGCCCGGCTGTGAGGGGAGGGCCATCCAGGGAAGGAGCCCCCAGCCCTGATGAGAAGCTTCAGCCCTTGGGGGAGCCTGGGGTTGGCTGGAGGCGAGTGGGGGTATACACTGGGCAGAGTACCCCCAGGGCCTGAGCTCGCCAAGGGAAGAGACTTGGGGTGGGTCGGGTCTCAAGGAGAAAGCAGCCTGTGCTGAGAAGAAAGGGGCAGGCCGGGGCAGGGGGGCAGGCCTGGTGGGAACATGCGTGCAGGGGCCGAGCAGGGCAGGCAGGCTGAGGCCCCGCCCCGCCACCTTTCTGAGCCGTGAGAGGTGGCACTGCACAGACTGTGCAGCCCCCGGGTGTTGAGATGCCCTGGCAGCCGCTGTGACCAGTGTCTGGGAAAAGATGTCCCCAGAGACCCCTTCCTGGCCCCCAGGCCCTCTCCCTGCCCTCCACGATGGCCTCAGTCACGGGGCAGTGTCTCAGTGACCGGGTGGCTGGTGGCATACACAAGTGAGCCTGCAGTGTGACCGCACGCAAGGCAGCTGCTGAGAGTAGCGGCCAGGCCAGAGCTGCTGGGACCTCCCGCAGGCGACCCCGGGAAATGGAGGTGTGGCCAGCTGCGGACTCAGTAAGAGAACCCTCATCCTGCTGCTGGCTTTAAACCAGGGGCCCCTGTGCAGACTGCTCAGTGGAAGCCCAGGAGCGCTGTCAGTATCTGTGCTGGGATCCTGCCCCAGTGGCCTTTCTGGGCCGGGCAGGTGGCCCTTCCAGCTGGGCGCCCAGGTCAGAGGCATGCAGGCAGCGTCGCAAGCCCAGAGGCACAGGGCTCAGCAGACTTCAGAACGCTCTGCCCAGGCCGTGGCGTCGTTTCTGCCCCTACCAAAAGCTTCCAGTAACAGACTCATAATTACCTTCCTCAAAAAACGTGGAAAATGCACCCCAGTAGCCTGACGCCACTGCATTGCCTGGGCTTCTCCCCTCCCCGATCGGGACCACACAGAGGGCCTGATCCCTCTCCGGGGTCCAGCACAGACGCCTCCCATAGCCCCACCTTGCCCAGGACTCGCTTGCGGGCGACTGTCTTCAGGAAGGGGTGGTTGCCTGGGACAGGCAGGGCCGCAGGCTGGACACCCAGGGCTGATGTTCTTGAGTCTGAAGCCCCAGCTGGAAACCCAGGCAGTTTCCAGATTGCAGCCTTGAGGGGGGATCTTTCTCCAGGAAGCCCAAACCTGGCGGATGCGGCCCGCCCCGTGAGGAAGGGTCACAGGTGACTAAGTTCATCTCATCTAAAAATGGCTTTGCAGCAACACCCAAACTCATGTCCCGCCAGGCTGTGCACTGTCTGTCTGCCATGTGGGCATGGGAGTCACGACGCAGGCCCCACCCACCTCATCGGCCAGCCTCCCTGGGCCCTCTGGCATCTTTCTTTCACACGTGGGACTATTTTTGACAAATGCCACACCCCCAGCCCTCAAAGCGGAGAGTCATACGTGTGTACCATCTGTCCCGTCTCTTCGATGGCAGAACATGGAACATGCAGAACGCCCTGTCTGTGTTTCTAGAACTGCCTGACTGCCTCGTGCACTTCCTGGCTCCAGGCCCTGGCACAGGGCTGGGGTCAGGTCAGGGCCAGAGCTGGCCCTTGGAGTTTCAAACCCAGAACAGCCAGCCGCCTAGGCCGGCAGGACACCGAGGCAGCATTGAGAGGCTAAGTGATGGCTGAGCCAGCCCCCGTGCTCGTCTGGCAGGACTCCCGGGCCTCACAGGGACGGCTGCAGTGGCCGAGGAGTAGGCAGCTCCAGAAACTGGCAAGGGAAAGGGAAGCTGTGTAGCCAGGACGCCGGGAGAGGGCACCCTGAGCCCAGCCCTGCCTCTGCCTCTCCCTGCCGCCCAGGCAGTGGTGGCAGGGGACACCATCAGGGAGAGCCCTCCCCGACGACGGCTGCCCGGCACGTTCTGCCCGAGTTGGGGGTGGGGGGCAGAGCAGAGGGCCTCAGCACGTTGGGGTGGGCCTGCTGGCAAGATGGGAGCAAACTTCTGTGGCCTCAGAAGCGGCCCCCACTCCTGTTGGAAGCCAGTTGCGGCCCTGCCTGCTTCTGGGGGTGGGGGGCACAGGTGACTTCAGGAGCCCTGCTCGAGCCACCTCCCACAGGGGCCTTGTGAGGAGGGCTTGCCTGTGGAGGGACAGCGCCAGGCTTGGGAGCGGGTGGCAGACTGGCAAGGTGGGCCGGGGTACGGAGCAGTGTGGGGTGGGCTGGGCAGGTGGGTGATGCCAGCCGTTCTCACTGGGCCCTGTGTCCAGCAGAGGAAGTGATGTGGGTCAGGCCCACTGGTCATGAGGTTGGCAGCACTGCCCCAGCCTGGGGTGGGGACCGCCCACTGTGGTGGCACCTGGGAACTGGGGTCTGCGTGGCTGTGGCGAGCCCCGAACTGCCCTTCCCCAGCCAGCCCTGGAGGTCTGGAAGTGATCTCTACAGGGTGGGGACCGGCCCTGCCAGGCTGGAGCCACAGGGAAGCCACTTGGTCACATGTCCTAAACACAGGAGGGCAGCCCCAGGGATGCCGAAGCTGCCCTGCTTGGTGGGAGGGGGCACAGCCCCCGGCGTCTGCTGAGGCTGCCCTGTCTGGTGTCTGGTGGGAGGACACAGCCCCCGGCGTCTGCTGAGGCTGCCCTGTCTGGTGTCTGGTGGGAGGACACAGCCCCCGGCGTCTGTGCTGCACCTTTCCTGCCGCTGCTGGTGTGCAGCTCCCTGGTTTCCCCAGCTCCAGGCTGGGCACCTGACGAGGGCTTAGCCAGAAACATAAAAGCAAGGCTGGGGGCAGGGGGCACCCTACTCCCTCTGCTTTTCTTCCCCGTGGGGTCTCTAGTGAGTGTGCTGCCCACAGCTCTAGGGAGCCAAGAGGCACCAGTGAGGGCCATGGAACCTGGTTAGGGTCACGAGTTAGGGCCACGGTGAAGGTCAGGGTATTTGGGCTAGCGTTAGGGCCAGGGTTAGGGTGTTGGGGCCAGGGTAACGGTCAGGGCCACGGGTTCTGCCTAGCGCTATGGAGAGCTGTTTCTGTCGCGCGGGAATTGAGGAATTGAGGAATTCACCGTTCCAGCCCCAGGTCTGAGGGAGGCAGTGGTGTGGACGGCACCACGCCTCCATCCTCACAGCCTGTCTCCCACTGCCCAGGCTGGCCAAGAAGTCCTGGTTTGGGAACTTCATCAGCCTGGAGAAGGAGGAGCAGGTCTTCGTCGTCATCAAAGACAAGCCTCTGAGCTCCATCAAGGCTGACATCGTGCACGCCTTCCTGTCGGTGAGGCCGCAAGCGCAAGGGCAGGCAGGCAGCCCTCCCAACCCCACGCCACCCAGCTCCTCCCTGAGAACGGCAGTCCCCCCAACCCCACGCCACCCAGCTCCCCCCGGGGAATGGCAGCCCTCCCAGCCCCACGCCGCCCAGCTCCCCCTGGGGAACAGGTAGCCCTCCCAACCCCACGCCACCCAGCCCCCCTGGAGAATCCAGAAGCCTGTCTGTCCTGACCCAGTGTCCTGACCCAGGACATGTCCACACGCACAGAACAGACATCGTTCACCTGTGGGCCTGCCCGGCTGCCTTCACCGGACAGGCATTCTCTCCCACCCACCCTCTCGAGGGACGGGTCCCTGCCCATTTGGGGCACTGGGCCTGCGGAGGGAAGCAGGGCCTCACTCACTGGTCCCGGGCAACCCTAGGTGTGTGCCAGGCAAGCCTAGGCAACTGGCACATGGGGCAGGAGGCAGGCTCCAGCGGGGCGGGCCTCAGAGAGGGACGCCTCCACGAGACTCAGGGAGAAGCCATTGTGAGGCCGTGACCCCAGGGACCCTGTGGCGCTCTGCGGGCCCTCAGTGGACACCCCCAGGCCTCGCCCTGCCCTTGGAGGCTGGATGGCTTTCCACAAGGGTGACCACACTCAAGAGTCTTGGGTGGGTTTTGTTTGTCTTTGTGGGCGTCAGGTTAGAGGAGCAGAAGGACCCGTAAAGTCTCAAACAGAAGTGTTATTGCCAGGACTTGAGCACCCGGTCCCACCAGGAGGCCCCTTCCCTGCCAGCCCTGTGCACTCTGCTGTGCCCAGGCATCACAGGGACCGCCCCCGCCGCACCCAGCGTGACCTCCCACCAGGCATCACAGGGGCCGCCCCCACCACACCCAGCCTAACCCCCTGGGGCTGCTGACCTGCCCCGTTTTCACCGCTGCCAGGCGCCCTCTCTGGCCCCAGGATCTTGGCAAGATCAGTCCGTGGCTCACTGCGGCAGCCTCTCTAGCAGGGAGGGCCCGGCCTCCACCTCACTGGATGCCCTGGGCACTCAGGCCACTGTTGCTCTGGCTGCAGCTGAGGTTCCCTTAGCGCCATAGGGATAGCTCGGAGCCCCTACGGAAGGCTCCGGGGGCTGGGAAAGCCTAGTGCCAGGCAGGGCAGGGCCAGGCACTTGGGCCCTCAACGCCCCGTCCCCATGTCCCCATCCCTGCAGGGGACTCCTCCCCACACCATGTCCCTTCATGCTGCCCCTAGTTGCCCTGGCCCTTCCCCTTGCCGGCCCCAGTGAGGTGGTTGTGTCCAGCCCAGACCCCGTGCACTGGGTGGCCCCGAGTTCTGCTTCCTGTAGCTGCCCCCTGGTAACTGCGGAGCCCACACGGCCGGTGAAGCGCCCTGGGTCCCACAAGCAGCAGGCAACTGTGGCTGAAGTAGACGCCGAGTCCCAGGAAGCCCCGGCAGGAGGGCACAGTCCCAGCCCCAACCCCACGTCCCCCGACCTTCCCCTCGGCTCCCACCCTGGACCCCAACCTCGGGCTACAGGGGTCGCCTCCGCCTCTAAGGCTCCCCTAAGGTCCTGGCCGTCCTGTGCTGTGGCTGCCTGAGAAAAGCCCAAGGTGGGCTCAGCCACCCCTGCTGACAGGACCAAAGCTTTGGAGGGTGGGGGCTGGAAACGCCCCCTCCCTGCTCCGATGGAGTCCACCTGCCCCGTGCCCCTCACAGATACGGAAGCAGAGGTGCCTGGGTGCTCAGTTTGTGCACAGTAGGGCTGGCTCTCCCCAGAGCGGCTCCCCGGGGGTCGGTGGGGGACCCGCCAGGCCAGCCACGCTCACGCTACCCCCTCCACAGATCCCAAGCCTCAGCCACAGCGTCATCTCCCAGACGAGCTTCCGGGCTGAGTACAAGGCCACAGGGGGGCCAGCCGTGTTCCAGAAGCCGGTCAAGTTCCAGGTGGATATCACCTACACGGAGGGCGGGGAGGCGCAGAAGGAGAACGGAATCTACTCCGTCACCTTCACCCTGCTTTCAGGTAAGCCAGCAACCCTGGGGCGGCCCCAGGCCCAGACCTGTGCAGGGAATAACGCCCTGTCTCCCCTAGGCCCCAGCCGCCGCTTCAAGAGGGTGGTGGAGACCATCCAGACCCAGCTGCTGAGCACACACGAGCCACCCTCGGCCCAGCACTTGTCAGGTGAGGCGGGCTCAGCTCCGGCCACCCTGCGGCCTGTGAGTGGGGCGTGGCCAGCTGGTACTGCGCGGACGGGAGGCATGAGGACCTGGGCGCAGCCTCCTGGCCCCTCTGATGGATGCCCCCACTTCCCTGCCCCAAGCTGTGGCTGCACCCCTCAGGGATCAGGGCCCTTCCCCAGCCTGGCGGGACCACCGCCTTGCCTCTGCACGCCAGGGACATAGGGCCCAGCCGCACCACACTGAAAGGTGCCTCTTGTCCACCGTAGAACCCCCCCCGCCAGCGCCAGGACTAAGCTGGGGTGCTGGGCTTAAGGGCCAGAAGGTGGCCACCAGCTACGAGAGTAGCCTCTGACGCTGGCAGGTAAGGCGCCGGCCTGTGCTGGGGCGGGAGGGGCTGCGGGCAGGTCATCAGCGGAGCCAGGCTGGCCCTCAGCAGGGCCTTCCATGCCCACCCGCAGGTCTCAGCCCCGGACAGGCCAGGTGTGCCCCGGGCAGCCCATCTGCTAGGGAGCCAGACACAGGGCAGCCCGCCAGACCCTGGGAGGGCAGTGAAAAGGCCCCGCCCTCAGGCTCCCGCCATGGCACCTCAGGAGGGCCATGGGCTGCCTGACGGACCGTGACTTCTCATCTCCCTACACTTCCTGACGGCCTGGGGTTCCGCCTCCAGCAGGGCGGAGGGGCCTGATCCCAGCCAGAGCTAGGGCTCCACCACAGCCTCACGGGCGTACGCAGGGGAGGGTTGCCCCAGCCTGGAGGGGCCAGGGGCAGAGCTGGAGGGTCCGTGCCACCCAGCATCCAGCAGGAAGGGCTCCCAACACTCCCCTGGGCCCATGTGTGATGGGACAGGGCGGAATGCTGGGCATGTGCATGGGCCTGGTCTGTAAGCGGGGGCGTGCAGGCGCGCCTCTGAATGGCGGTGCGGCATGGGGGCACTGGGTGTCACATAAGGGGAGCCCCCAGCTGGGCCCTCGGGGGCCCGTCCCGGCCTGCATCTCCACAGCTCTGTGGTGTGCTAGGATCACCTGTGTTTCTGTGTGGGGTCCTGGAGGCCAGAGCGGGCCGCGCCATCCTCATTCCATCCTCATTCCATCGCCTGTGGAAGCCCCCCAGAGTGTCCTTCACCCCGCTGGGGGCTGAGGTCCCCAACAGCCCTGGCCCTAACGCAAGCCCCAGTGGGTGGAGCAGTGGCCCCTTCTGCTGACCTTGGGAGCCCTGTTGGCACGGTGGGCGAGGAGGAGCAGGGTTCCAGGTGCCCGGGCCTGCAGTGTACGTGGTACTGCCCTACCGTGGAAGCTGCGCTGTTGGCCAGCAGCAGCCTCTGGCTCTCTGAGCCTTGAAAGCCTCCATCTTAGGAAGGGAAGCTGAGGCCAGGGAAAACAAACAGGGCAGCCACCAAGGCCGGAGACAGACGGACGGGGGTGTCTGGGAGGGTGAAGATACGGCCCCTGGGATGCTGACCAGGGTGTCCTTGCACCTGAGCAGCCAGCTGGACACCTTAGCCTGCTCCTGAGTGGGCTGTGGGCAGAGGTCCTCCAGCCTGGCCCTGCAAGGTGTGGTCTGCCCATCAGCACATACCACTCCCCGCAAGCCAACTCCCAGCTCCTCTCCATGCCTGCCCTGGACCCTGACTTCAGTGGGGCCTATTGCAGAGGCTGTTGGGCCCCATCTGTCTCCCTTTGGACTTGGGAAGCCTACCCTGTCCCCACAACCTTGCTGTGCCCAGCCCTGCCCACCTCTCGCCCACCCCCCACACATACTGGACACTCTTGTCCAGGAAGCTCAGCTCCAAGGACCTGTGGAAGGTGGGTACGCAGACAGGGGCCTCCTCGGGCACTGCCCATCCTCCAGGAGACCCCAGCCTGGCTGAGAGAGGGGAGGCTAAGCCCCGGTGAGCAGGCCAGTACACGTGTCCACCCTGTGCAGGTGCCAGGGAGGGCCTCAAGGGAGCAGCTCCTCCCAGGGCCCTGCTCCCACCCAAGTCCTGGCCTGGCAGCACCAGCATCTCCAGGCCCAGCATCGGGGGAGAGGGCCAAGGAAGAGGGTGCCTGCCTTGAGTTGAGGGGCAGCTAGAAACCACAGGGCCTTGGAGCTGTCGAGTGGCACAATGAGGATGCATAGTGACTGGCACTGGCCACAGCCAGGACAGAGTCATCGGCCCAGGGGAGACACTGGGGAGGGGCACCAACCCAGGGCACTGGCCATACCCAGGCTCGGGCTGTGGGAAGACCCGCAGCTGCCCAGGTGGCTCTGACTGGTTCCCTGCCTCACTCCAGGCCCTGCCCCTTCTAGGCCCCACCCCCTGGGGGGTCCACCCACTTCTGGCTCTGGCCCCGCCCAGTCTGCCCAACCCATTGCCTCTGGGGTCCCACCCACTCCTGGCCAGAGGCTGCCAGCATCCAGCCAGCCCGAGGGAGGGTGGGGGCAGCCTTTCACTCACTCCCTCCCTCCTCTCTTCATTCTGTGCTCCAGACACCACTAACTGTATGGAAATGATGACGGGGCGGCTTTCCAAATGTGGTAAGAATCCCCCACGCTCACCTGGCGCCTCTGCCTGCCACGCCACCGCTCATCCCCAGCCCGCTCTGGCCGACACTCGCCGCCCCGGCTGTCCCGGCTTCCCTGTATAAATGTAGGCGCTCAGCAGCTTAGGTGTTTCCGACCCCATCCTCTACCCACTCCTGCCCAGCCCTAGGGTCAGGACAGGCCCAGGAAGGGCCCCCCCACCAAGGCCTGAAGCCAGTGAGGGTCCCACGTGCAGGCTGTGGTCTGGGGCAGGGGCCGGTGCCCATCCCTCTTGACTGGAGGCTGTGCCTGGCAGGGAGCGGAGGGGCCCACAGCTTGGGGCTCAGGTGTGGGTCAGGCTTAGGAAGTGGGGTGGAGGTGCCTCCACTGGCACACGTGGGCAGGGAGCGCAGGGCCCAGGAAGGGTGGGCTCTCCACTTAACGCCCCACTCCTCTGGACTGCCCCCATCCAAGGGACCTGGGACATGACTCTAGTTGCCTGTCTCCAGCCCCCCAGCCTGCCTCCCACACCCACCTCCTCCATGCCTGTCCACCCATCTGTCCATCTGTCTGTCTGCTGCCAAACTGTCCAAGCTGGTCGGGGGCCGGGCTTCAGGCCTCTCTGGGGAGGTGTAGCGGGCACACCCTCTCCCTGTCTTCCACCGGGCCTCACGCAGTGGGGCCAGCAGCTGCCCCCAGGGCCCTTCGAGGCTTCAGAGCTCCCAGCAGGCCCTGGTCTTAATGCTGTCATCCGTGGATTTGGGGTGGGCCAGCCCTCGCGGCTGCAAGGTGGGGAGGAATGGGGGGACAGGGCCTTCAGGCCAGGCCTGGGCGGGGAGGGAGGCTCTCGCCACCTGTCCCAAGCCTTACTTCTCCAAAGGAGCCCCGGGTCCTGTGCAACAGCTCAGAAGTGCTGGGGTCCTGAGCTCCTGGCCCCACGGCACACAGCTGCCCACACCGCGCGGCCCTGCTGGCGGCCGCCCCCACCCGCTTGCTGCTGCCCGCTCCGCCCCATCTCAGCCTCATCTCTGGGTCCCTTCCCTCGTCAAGGCCCCTTCGTTCATTTGTTTGTTTGTTCTTTCTCTCTCCTTCTCTCCCTTCCTCTTTCTCTCCCCTTTGTTTTCTTTTTTTCTTTCTTTTCTCTTTTTTTGTCTCTGTTCTGTGTACCCAGGCAGGCCATTGAGTAACTTCTTTGACGTAATTAAACAACTTTTTTCAGACGAGAAGAACGGGCAGGCGGCCCAGGCCCCCAGCACACCCGCCAAGCGGAGTGCCCACAGCCCACTCGGTGACTCCGCGGCCGCTGGCCCTGGCCCTGGAGGGGACGCCGAGTACCCAACGGGCAAGGACACGGCCAAGACGGGCCTGCCCGCCGCCCGCCGCGAGCAGCCTTAGACACACTAGCCCCCCCCAGCACAGCACTGACAGCGGCTGCCCGCCGCCCGCCGCCCACCCTGCCCTGCCCCGAGTGGACCCGCGGCCGTGCCGCCCGTCCGTCCGTCTGTCCAGACTGTTCTCAGAGCCTGGGAGGAAAGGAAAGGGGTGCCGGGGCCGGCCTGCGGGCTCTGCCGCCCGCGCCCACTCTCTTTTCTCTCTCCTGTCTCTGTCTCTGCCTGTCTCTGACGGCGTCACTTGTTTCCACTCTGATACCAGGAATTATCCCGAAAAGTTAACATGTCACCTCCACGAGGCCATCCTCTGTGACCGAAGGCAGCTGCTGCGGACCCGCCCTCCCTCCGCTCCTGCTGTTGCTGCCGGGCAGTGAGGCCCAGCCCAGCGCCCCGTCCACCCCGAGGCAGCTCCGCGCCTCAGCTCCGCACGGCCCATGGTAGGAGGGCCAGGCTCGGGGGAGCCTCCTCCAGCCCGGCCAACCCGGACTCCTGGTCACCCGGTCACCTGACCCCTCAGCAAGAACAGCCTGCCTGGAGGCCTTCTGGGGCCAGGACCCCCCGGTGGGCAAAGTAGCCGCAGGAACAGACCCCGTCCACCGCCTCCACGCCGCACTCAGAGGCCTCTTCACGCCTCGCAGGCCTGTGCCCCGCCTCCCTGGCCGCGCCGCCTCCTGTAGTCTTGGCCTCCCCGGGCTGCCTCCCGTCCTCTCGTCTCACCCACGCCTCCCTTGCCTCCTCTGGGCGGTCGTGGGCTCTGGCGCTCCTCCCTGGCTGAGGTGGAAACGGAGACGGTGGGGCGTCAGAGCCTTCCTGGCCGGCCAGGCCACTGGGCTGGGATCAGTGTTATTTATTTGCTGTTTTAATTTATGGAGTCTCTGCACCTCTGTTCAGGGAAGGGCGGCAGCCGCATCCCCTGCCGTCTGCGCGTCTCGGGCAGTGGGGGGGTCCAGGGCCAGGGCGCCCTCTGAAGACAAGAGCCGGCGGGGTGTGGGGGGCTGGCGAGCTACTGTAAACTTTAAAGAATTCCTGCAAGATATTTTTATAAACTTTTTTTTCTTGGTGGTTTTTGGAAAAGGGTGTGGGGGTGGGGGCGCCGCAGGGGCAGGGCCAGGTTTTGTGTTTCAGCCCCGGCTCCCGGTTATTTATTTCTGCACACTCGTCTAGTTAAAGATGATGGCGCGGTTCGATCTGTCCTGGGTTCTGCTGCTCACTGTGGAGAAGCGGCTCCACCTCGGGGGGCTCAGGGCATCTCACAGCGGGCGGCAGTGCCCAGGCCCCTCTGTCGAGACCCAGGCTGGGGCAGTCCTTGTTTTCTGTCCAAGGGTGAAGGGGTAGGAGAAGGCCCCTCAGAGGGCCCTCCCCACGCACGGGACCGTTTTTTGCAGAAAGAGCCAGTGGTGCTCCTCTGCAGGGTGTTCTGTGCGGAGCGCGGGGGGAGAGGGGGCTGCAGGCCCGTCCTGCTCGGCGCCTGCTGCCCTCGCTTCACCCCAGCTCCAGCTTCTTCTGTGTCCCCGTGTGCCCAGGTGCAGCGGCCGGGAGGGTGGTGGCGGTTCTGATGCATGCCTTTGCCATGGAGTCCGTCTGCTTCGGTGCCCCTGCCTCCCACCCACCTCGTGTATCGATTTTAACGCTTCTGTTAACATCAGACCTCTGCCACAGGCTGGGATTTCTACACATAAGAACAGAGTCATATAGGACAGCAAACGCCAGGCAGCACAGGCGGGAAGGGCTCTCCACGGAGACAAGGACACGAGGCAGTGCCCCTCGCCCGCCTTCTGCTTCTGTGCTTCGGACACATGCGGACTCAGCAGGCACCACGGACCGGGCACGCCCCTGCAGTGTACCCCTGTCACATACATGCAGTGAGCAGCCGCAGCTCCGGAACAATAAATCCCTTCCGCAAAGACACCGACGCAGCTCTTCATCAGGGCAGGGCGGGCGTGCAGGGCTCTGGGACAGCCCGGGACAACAGCTTGTTCCCCGCTTGCGGCCCCTGGGCTGCGCCAGTGTGAATGCAGCTTCCCTCTGCCCAGCTGAAGAGGGCGAGGGTCCGGGCAGCCAGGGTCAGAGGTCACTTCCAATGTGGGGGCCATCCCCCAAGGCTGCCCCAGCCTGAGCTGGGCTCCTGTTGAGGGCCGGGGAGGAGTGCCCTTTGCACAGCACCTCTGCCACCACCGCGAGGCCTGCACGGGCCACCCTGGGCCTGGGCTTTTCCTGGAGAAGGAGCCTTCTTCCCACTCCTCACTTGGTTAAGAACCCGGATGGGGGGCCGTGACCCAGCCTTGGGAGCAAGGGGCCCAGGCTAGGCATAGCCCCTGGAGCTAGAGCGGGATGGTCCAGCCATGCCTGCCACAGAGGATAGCCAGGGCCGTGGGCTCCACTGGCACAACGCCCTGGCCTAGCTGCCCATCTGGTGCCACAGCAGAAGGGCGGGTCCAGGCCCATGCTGTGAGGCCAGTGGCCGGGAGTCCATTGCGGCCTGGAGGCCAGGAGCAGGCCTCAGCAGGGTCTGGGCAGAGACTGCGGCATCCAGAGCTGACCCAGGAGGCCGACGCCCACTCCCTCCTGTGTGAAGGACTCGGGTGTGGCCAGACGGCGCCCCACTGTCTATCACTGGAGCAGGTGCTCCATGCAGTGGCTGGCGTGGGGGCCACATTCCTGGTCTCAGTCCAACAGAAGCTAGTAGCTGCCCCACCTCCACTGTGACAAAAAGTTCCCAGAGTCTCTCGGTGGGGGACAGAATCACCGCTAGGTGAGAACCACTGCCCTGAACTTCAAGCTGTGCCTGTGCCCGTCTCTCTGGAGGGAGCCAGGGGGCCACCATGTTTGTCAGGCTTAGTTAGCTCAGGGCTCCGCTCAGAGCCCAGGACACAGGGAAGCTGGGCCATCCTCCTGCCTGACCCTGGACTGCCAAGTGGCTTACAGGAGGTGGGTGCCCTGAAGAGAAGGCACTTGGGAGGGTCGCAGGGAATCGGGCTGCATTCCAATCTCTGGATCACACAGTGTCCAGGTGCATCTCACCTTAAGAAACAGGTTGAGAAAAGGAACATGGCTGCCATGGTTCAGCGCGGCACAGGACAGTCTGTGGGGCGCAGGCTGCTGGCCCGGACCGGAAGCCTTCCTAACCTGTGTCCTACACGTGCTTCAATGGGAGCGGCTGACACACACTCTTGGGCCTCCGCCCAACCTTTGCGTGTGAAATCAGCCTTCTCAGGCACGTGGCTGGAGGCCCAAAAGGAAAGTGTGTCCAAGAGCCCTGCCTGCTTCCCGCTCTGCTCAGGAAGGGCTGTGCCCTGCAGTCCCACTCTGACACCAAGCTCTGTTGGTTGTAAATAACAGAACCCAAAGCAAGCTAAGCCAGAATCTGTTGGTATTTGTATAAAAAATGAAAACAAATACGGCAGGACTTCTGATGGGGCAGACGAGTCTCACTCTAAAGCAGTTGGTCCTCACATCATTTCTATGAAGAAGTTAAAATGGAGATCGGAAAAAAAGGGATGTGGCCGTGGGTCAGCCCGCCTAGTGAGAGGACGGCTCCTCAGTCCCAGTCCTCGGTTCTCAAGCGGATAATCTGACAGGCACGTTTGGGGTCCAAGCCTGCCACTGCCTGGCCTGACAGCTGGGTCCTGGTGACGAACTGACTGGTGGGCCCACCCATGGGAGGCAGGTGGCTGGTGGGGGACAACAGTCTGGCCCACCTCCCACACAGGACTCAATGCCAGCAGGCGGGAGGCGGGTGCTCTGGGAAGGGGCCTGCACGCAGCAGCCCGGGCCTAGTTCTGAGCCTGCCCTGGGCTTTTCCCACAGTCACCGAGGGCAGAAGCACAGAGCCCCAGCCTCCTAAGCTGTAAGACGGAACAAGTCCTGGTGCTACGAAGCTTCAGAGCTTGCAGGAGGAGGCTGATACCCGCATGACGCCTCAGGATGTGGCATTCCAGCTGCCTTGCTCCCACCCCTACCAGGGAGCTCACCCAGGTGGCCTGGCCCTGCCTCCCATCCTGCCTTCCTCCCACCCTCCAGTGGTGTAGTGCCCAGGCCCTCTGCCCTCACCCCAGGCCATGTCCAGTGCCTCCCACTCACTCCAGTGACTTCTCCTCCCAGTTCAGTTTCCCTTCCCTGGATCCACCCCACCCACCACCAACCCAGGTCTCTTGGTGTGATTTGGCAAGGGGTCGGGTCAGCAGAGAGCCAGAGAGGAGGAGGAGGAGGCCGACAACAGGAGGAAGAGCCAGTGGCGACCTTCCCGGCAGCGGAGCCTGCTGGAGAGTGGGGGGAGGGCCTGACAGACATGCAGAGAACATGACCTGAAGGGCCACCTGCATGCCGGCCGGGCCCAGGGCGCTACAGTCTACACAGTGGTCTCGTGCTGCGGAGTTGCCCTCTTGTGCCCCGCCCCCCAGGACCCTGTGAGAACACCTGGGCCCGCTTGGTAGATGTATTACCTCCTATGGTTTCCTATCACTTACTGCCGACTAAGAAGCTTCAGATACCAATACCTCAGCTCCAGAGTCAAGGACTGGGCAGGCCTCACTCAAGGGGTCTCCCTGGTCTAGAATCAAGGTGGGCTCGTCCTGGAGGCCCGAGGGGAGAGTCTGTGGCCGTCTACATCCCACGGCCCGGGGTCTCCACCTTTGCAGCCAGGAGCGTGTGGGTGGAGCCTCCTCACAGCTGTGTCCACGTGGCCCAGCCAGCCTCCAGCTTCCGGCTTCCACAATGAAGGCCTCTCGTGCTCTCACTAGGCCCAGACCATCCCTGCCTCTCAGGGTCACTGGCACCCTCAATCCCATCTGCTGCTTTCATTTCCCTTTACTGTGCTGGGTGGCAGGTTCACTTCCACGGGACTAGGATGTACACATACGCGGTGGTGAGGGAGGGACGTCTTACACCGACCACAGCCCACCCTCCTGCCCCTGCTGCTTCACACACATCCCACGTGCAAATGCGCCCTTCCCCTCGTGGCCCCAACCCTCTCCACTGAATGCAGCACCCCATCCGGTCCCAAACCTCACGTACATCTCATCAGCTCACAAGTCCCAAGTCACACGCTTTAAGCCACCCTGATCAGGTATGGGTGAGACTCTGGGCATTCCACCCTGGGGCAATTTCCCTCTATCTGTGGACCCCTAAAGCTGGAAAACTAGTTACCTGCTCCCAAAATACAACTGGAAGACAGACAAACTGCCAGTCACCGACATCCCTGTTTCAAAGAAAGTCTGGCTGGGTGTGGGGGCCCAGCACTTTGGGAGACTGAGGCAGGAGGATCACCTGAGCCCAGGGGTTCAAGACCAGCCTGGGTAGTGAATCTTCACCTCTACAGAATATTTCAAAATCAGCCAGGTTGGTGGCTCGCAGCTGTGGCCCTGGCTACTCGGGAGGCTGAAGGGGGAGGATCACTTGAGCCTGGAAGTCTGAGGCTGCAGTGAGCTAGGATCATCCAGCACTCCAGTTTGGGTGACAGTGAGACCCGGGCATTCATGTATACGTACATATGGACATGACACACATGCAGAAAACTACACGGTGCCTGTGTCGCTGCTCCCAAGAAATCCAAAATCCAGCTGGGCACACTCCCTCAGGTCCTAGCCAGGCCTGGGACCTCCCTTAGTGGGTCCCAGTCCCTGCTGCGCCTCGAGACCACGCCCTCCTTTATGAAACGTGGCAAGTGTTTGCAGCTGAACAGTTTAGTCTGCTTCCTCCCCGATCGTTTTTGGGAGCCCAGGAGCCTCTCAGCACATCCCCTCTGCCTCAATCCAAGCCGATTGAGTTTCTGATGGTGTAAATCCCCTCATGGTTCTCACGGAGCTTCACCCCACAAGTGAAGGGCTGGGGCCCATGACAGGTTCTCCCACAGCCGTCCCTCCTTTCGGCATCTGCTCGGGTGACCCGGGGCATCCACCAGCCACAGGCTCGCTCTCCTCTAGGAGCTCCAAGCACACATTCCGTCAGCGTCTTTAGCTGAGAATTCCCGAAGGCACGGTGCTCACCTGTTAACATCTTCCTTCACTTGAGGCTCCCTCTCACGGCCGACCTCGGCAGTGCAGGGAGGGGCCAGGCTGCACCTCGGTGCCTTCCACGCAGCCTGACCACCCACACACGGCCACAGGGCAGAGTGCAGCTGCGCCTCTCCCCCACGGACTGGGCTCTCCCTGGCTCCCGCTCCTTCCTTTCCGAGCTCCCACCTGCACTGTTAACCCCCCCGTGTCTCAGGACCAGCGGTTCACAGCAGCTCTGACTCTTCTCAGAGCCTCGACCTCCCAGCCCCTCGAGCCACACTCACCCCCATCCTTCTACTACCACCGGTTTCAGGGCGTCGTGGGCTTTATCTATCGCCCTCGAAATTCTTCCAGCTTCTGCCCAATTCCAAAGCCACTTCCACCTTTCTAGGTGTTTGCTACGGCAGCACCTCACGCCTAGAACCAAAATCTGCCTTCATCTCCTGTTGCTACAACTGCCATGAACTTTGTGGCTGGAGACAAAATGAACTTATCTCAAACGGGCCTCACCAGGCTAGTCAGCAAGGTCCATTCCTTCTGGGCTCCCTCCTTCCCCAGCTTCTAGGAGTCACCTGCGCTGCTGACTCAAGCCCTTCCCAAGTCCACGATGTGCTGCCTTCCTCCGCTGCCTGCCTGCTCAGTGCCCTCAGCCCTCCTGACAACACTGGGCCCATCCAGATAACCACCCCATCCCAAGGTCAGTAATTGGGAACCCTGACCCCTCCCCATCCCGAGGCCAGTGATCGGGAACCTGATTCCATCGGCAGCTTCTATCCCACTGTGCTATATAAGGCGACACACCAACAGGCGCTTAGGATTAGAACACGGATCTTTCTTGGGGACCGTATTGGGGCCATTGTTCTGCCTTTCAGAACAGAGACCACAGAGACTGAGTGAGCCAAGACTGCAGGTGGGGCTAAGCCCACACCACTGAGCTCCCCTGCCTCAGTGTATAGGCCTCTTGTTCAAGGAGGGAAACTGAGGCAGAGGCAGGAAGGCTTGGCCAGGACTCCAGGTTTTGTAAGAAGCCATCCCAGTGGAGGAGAGCACACAGCACAGTCCCCCCAGCCCAGGAGCAGGACGGGTCCACCAGACTCCCAGCCACGCAGCAGGTGCCCCCGACACCAGCCCTCATCCCAGCCGCCCGAGCAGCAGGTGCCCCCAATGCCAGCCCTCATCCCAGCTGAGCAGCAGGTGCCCCGCCAGCCCTCATCCCAGCCGCCCGAGCAGCAGGCGCCCCCAATGCCAGCCTTCATCCCAGCCGCCTGAGCAGCAGGTGCCCCCGACGCCAGCCCTCATCCCAGCCGAGCAGCAGGTGCCCCCGACGCCAGCCCTCATCCCAGCCACCCTTCCCAAGGGAACGTGCCCTCAACTCCCACGTGCCCTGGGGACCCTGCAACTGCATCCTGAGTGTGAGACCGACATGAACACAAGCCCTGGACACCTCCTGAGGCCGTCCCGCAGGCTCCACACATGCTCCATCTGAGGCTGCCTCCAAGGCTGCAGCTGGAATCCCGGCGTCCTCCTGGCCCCTCCAGCCCAAGTGGGGACGGCTCCAAGCCCCCTGCACCCCACAACACTCAGTCCAATCTTCTCCCCAGCCTCCACCCAGCAGCCAGGCCCCAGGTTCACCAGCACACAGGGACCCAGGCTGTGTGCCCTACCCGCTCCCTACGGCCTCAGACAGGAGCTCCCTGCACACCCCAGCGGGGCCTTAGCCAGAGAGGCAGTCCCACCAGGCCTCCCCTGCCCTGCTCCTGCCCTCCCTTGCCCAGGGGCTCCTTGCTGCTGGTACCTGCCTCAGGCTCCTACACTCAGCCCCTTCAGTCAAGTTCTGTGGGCATCCTGGGGCCTCCATTCTGGGGGTCCACACAGAGCATCAGGAGACAAGGGTGGGTGACACCCAGCAGGCCTCTCTCTCGGAACTGGGATTAGCTCCAGGCACTGTACCTTGGGGTATGCGTGGATGTCGGAGGAGATGCCCCCAGCTGACTCCAGCCACGTTCTGAGGAGCCCAGAAGCTGTCAGCTCTCGGGGTGGGAGGAGAGATGGGGCAGGGGAAGGGCCTCTGACCTGCAGCTCTCCCCCTGGGAGAGCCAAGAACCGGCCTGTTGACCACAGGTGCATCCTGCAGGAAGAGCCCGAGGCCAGGGGAGCACCATGACCTGGGCAGGCCCCACTAGCTAAGTGGTGGGGGTGGGGGTGGGGGTGGAGCTGCCCCAGGTCACTGTCCAGCAGGTGCCATCGGCAGGGGCCCACAGTCCAGAGGTAGGTACCAACCAGGCCCTGACCTGGGAAGCCCTCTCTTTCTGCTTCTCAGCCCACCCAGGTCCTGATAAGCTCCAGGCTTCAGCTTAGGGCCCCCTCCCTGCAGCATGCGCCCACCCACTCCCAGGCTGAGGACAAGAACCTGCTTGCCTCTGGGCCCAGCCCCTGGGCCACACTGTCCTGGCCAGCAATGGCCCCTGCAGCAGAGCCGTCGCTTTGGGCTGGCCCAGAACCCTTCGGAGAAGATGCTCCCAGCTGACTGCAGCCACATTTGAGGGTCCCCACCACCAGCATGGGGAGAGGCAGGCGGTGGAGGCAGCTGGGGAAGAGCAAGAGACACGGAGTGTGTGCTTCCCCCACAGCACCTGCGGGCTGGCTGTGGACCCTCACAGCGAGTGAGGGGCGAGTCTGCCCTGACCCCAACTCTCAGGGCAGCCTCCCAGGTGCCTGCTCCTGGGACTGCCCACCAAGGAAGTGGCCAGGCTGCCCACAGTGTCGGGGGGGGAGTTCACCGAGACGCTGAGATGCACACAGGCTCTGACCTGAGAGAATTCTTTTTATTAAGAGTGAACAGATGAACTAAGGTAAGCGGGTCTCGGCCTTCTGCTGGTGCAGCAGCTCCACGCAGGGCCTCAGCCCCATCCTGGCCCTGCCTGAGGACTGCACCATGGGCGCTCCTTGGGCACAGAGGACGCAGCAGGAAGGGGCAACAGGAGCAGGTGCAGGGCACCCCGCACCCCAGGCCTCGCCCACCTCTGAGCTGCCAACAGCCAAGACCCTGGCAAGGCCGGGAGAGGAAGGGGCGAGCGGGGAGGAGGGGTCTCTGTGAAAGCAAGCCCCACCCCCAAAGCAGAGCAGAGACCCAAGTCTGCAAATCACGCCCTCCTGGGGGAGGCGCCCCCCCCAAGAGTTCCTCCTTTGAGGCCACCAGCACCCCGGGTAGGGCAGGGGCTACACAGAGACCAGAGAAAGGAAAACCCCACAGAAGAAACTCTAAGCGTCAGTCCCACGTGTGTCCGCGGAACGAGCAAACGGGCCCAAAGGCTCTTCTCTACGAACGGCACGCATCCATCCGACAGGGGCCGCAGGACATGGCCGGGCCATCTGCGTCTGTGCAGCCCACACCAGTGCAGCCGGGGCCCTCTCAGACTCGCCGCACGCGTGCCCAGCACGTGTGCACGCGCAGGTGCACGGAGAGGACACACACCACCGTCTCTTTGCACACGTGCGCCCCTGTCCGGCCCGTGGGGCTCATCTCTCCTTCACGTGGTTCTGTGCTCCTGGGCCCCCGCTGCCGGCCCCGTCCCCGCCACCCCCACTGTGGACCCCGCCGGCCCCACTGCACAGCACCTCGGTGAGGTCGTCCATGATGGCGGTCTCTTTGGGGTCCAGCAGGTTGAACTCCCGGGCAAAGAGGATGAAGTGGACGTACAGTGTGTTCAAGTGTCCGTGCAGCTCAAGGGCCAGCGTCTCCTTGAAGTGGGCCCAGTAGATGTGTGCCAGCACGTGGAAAAGGTGTCTGCAGATCTTCCTCACCAGGGACTCAAAGGAGCTGGGGAATTCTCTGCCTGGGGGAGGCTGCAGCGTCAGAAGCTGCAGACATCCCTTGGCCCCAAGAGAGGACGGGCCCCTGGCACATGGCCTGGTGGGTCTGGTGCCCGCTGCCCACCCTGACCCTGCCAGCTCCGGGCTGCAAAGCCGCAGCAGCAACAGCAGCACCACAGGGCCTTGTCAGCCCTGAGGCCAGGCTGCTGAGGCCTCCCTGCAAGCTCAGGTTCCGGAGCTGCACCTGCCCCGAGGGCTGGGCGCTCGCTGGACTATACTGGCCCTCCTCCTCAGGGAGGGGCCTGTGACCGGGCACCCAGGACCCCATGTCTCCCCGACAAGACACTTGGGGCCCTCTCCCGAGGTGGGACGGAGAGGCGATGGTGGCACAGGCCTGTTGTCCCCTGCCGTCCCTCTGGCAGCACAAGAGTGGCGTGGAGCCCCACCAAAATCTGGACACGGGCTCAGCAGCTGCTCCCCGGCCCACACCCCCACAAGCTAGACAGTGACAGCAGCATGAGAGGCAGAGACTATCAGGGGCCACATTCAGCCGCATGGCCCAGAAGGCCAGGGAGACGGCCTTCAGCCCTGGCTGGGCTGGCCCCTGCCCAAGGGCTCCAGCCTCACCCCACAGCCCAGGTGGCCCCATGCTAAGCAGGGGCTGGGGTGGCGCAGCCAGCATCCTCCATGCCTCTGCCCCTCGCAGCAGAGCCTCAGTCGCTTGCAGCCATGTCCTGAATGCCCCCTGCCCACCCCGTGAGGATGACCACCCAGTGCCGGAGGGGGAGACGAACCGTATTTTGTGGGGAACACGTCCTCGTCCGTCACCAGCTTTTGCACGGAGCTCATGACGAAATCGACGTACTGCGGGGCCGTGCACTTGACCTTCTTCCCCCGCTCATCATACCAGTAGTACTGTCTGTGGGGACAGAGACACGGTCAGGGTGCATGCCCGCTGCACACCCACCCAGCCACTGGGTCCCACCCGTCCAGGTCATCTGTGGGCAGAGGTGGGTGCCAGCAGCAGACGTGTGGCAGACAGAGGTGTCTCCCTCCCCAAGCAGGCACACTCCCCTGACGTCTACAGGGACCGCCCTGCACTCCACGGAGGGATCGCCCTGCGCTTAGAACTAGGCCAGGATCACGCTGGGGACCTTGCCAGCCACATGGCCAAACACACGTGTGATCAAATGAAGGGGTCATCTTCATTTCCTCTGCTTCTAAGTGGCTTCAGCTGCATTCACTTAAACAAACGTGTGCTGTTTTTCTGTCGTGTTTTAAAAGCACAGAGGTTCCTTCTCTTCCCGGGAGGCTGTGCTGTGACTTTTCAGCCAGGCTCCACCCTCTGGGAGCGCCCTTCTCACTGCTGGAAGCCAAGCCTCTCTCTGGGGGATCCAGGAGAGCATAGTGGCCTCTGTGGGCACCTGCAATCAGCAGCCTGGCTGGGACAGGGCCCACCCCTAGGCCCCTCTTGTCCCAGTACCCAGGGAGGCCAGTCCTCATGTGAGACTGGCGGCCCCCAGCAGGCTGCAGCATCCCAAGGACATGGAGACCCTGAGTCTGCCTCTCACTGTTGGGTCCAGCCATGACAAGGCTGTGTTCTAGTTCATGTCAACATAAGGTGACCCCCAGCCCCTAATACTCCTCCTTCCCGAGCATAACACCAAGATTCCAGGCACCCACCCGGAGTCCACCACCCCCACCACGGCGATGGGCCTCAGTCCTCCAAGGCCACGCCCGCAGCAGGTGCGCTGCAGGCCTGAACCAGGGAGCACTGGGGCAATGCCGCAGCCCCACCCGCAGGCAGTGGGGAACGCTGTGGTGGGACTGCTGACACCTGAGACAGAGACATGCCAACACTACCGGTGGGGTTTCCTCCCGGAGAGCCGGCTCCCAGCTCACCACAGTTGGGAAGTGGCCACTTGGCACGGGTCAGTACTGGCCACTGAGCAAACACCCCCGCCACAGCATAGCCACAACCAGCATCGCCTCCACTGCCCAGCCAGACCAACAAGGAGCCTCGCGGTGCCAGGCTCCACACAAACCACTCCCACCCCGCTTCATCCAGCCACGGTTCCGCCTGGAATGGCCCCGGATGGGGCAGCACAGAGAAGGATGGACCCAGGCTCCACTCCAGAGGCTGCTCTTCTCTCAGCTGGCACCAAGCATTGTGCCCTGGACTCCAGAGCCCACCCAGCACCTGGGGAGATGCCCTGAGGTCTGAGACAGGGCCACTGGGGGGTGCAGCCAGAGAAGCCATCCTTCTAGCTGGACATGGGGCCTTCGGTGTCTCTGGGCACCCCTTTGCTGTGTCCAAAAAGCCCCTCAACCTGTGCACTGCAGGTCCAAGGGGGAATCACCAGTTACCAAGAGGCCAGAGGATGACACTGCAAGCCCTGCATGCTGGGACCCCACCCTCTGCAAGAAAAATGGCGGCCAGGCCACCTCTCCAAACCACCAGGGCCCTAGGACAAGCCCCTCCCAGGCACCCACCTCCAGAACTAAACCAGCAGCTCTCACATGTGCTCCATGTGGGGCTGAGTCAGGCCACCTGAAGGGAAAGTGCAGCCCCAAAACAGGCTACGGGGACGGGGACGGGGATGCAGCACCCACATCTGCCTCTCAGGTGCCATCCTCCCCACAAGACAGCCGTGTGACCTCCGCACCCACCTGCCCAGGCTGCAGGCCTCACCTTAGGCGTTGCCACTGAGCTGTCAGACCCTCTGAGAATGCAGAGACAACAATCCTTTTGGCATCAGCTCCTGGAAAACTATGTGGAGGATGCACGCATTCCCACTGTCCTGGGGTTCCCAGACGGTATAGGGGAGGTCTGGGCCCCCGAGGGCCAGGCTGAGGCTCCTGTTTCTGGGGAGGGGACCCAGTCATGACAGCCCAGCACTCTGCAGGAGTCAGACACTGGCTCCAGGGACGCTGACACTGCACGCTGACATCTGACCACAGGTGTGAGACTGGTCACAAAACAGTGGAGGTTAGAGACAGAAAACACTTTTCCACAATCTAAAGCCCATAGAAAGCAGCAACTAAGGGACACTGCGGATGGTCCCATCTGTTCTGCCAGTTGGAACTCTACTGTTTCCTTTTCATTTACTTTTTATCAGTTAACTGTTTCTGGTATATGGTTCTATGAATGAATTTTATCCATGTGTGCACGCATTTACGACCACAATCAGGACACACAACAGCTCATGTGGTCCCTCACAGCCATGCTGCTCTGCCGCCAGCAGGCCAGGACGGCTCCTCGGGAATGGGCCGAGGGAAGGAGTTGCGCTGTACGGAACCTCCTGAGCCAGGCCCCTCTCACTCGCAGGAGGCCACTGGGACACAGCCACACAGTAGGCATGTCGAAGTCCACAGCTTCTCACTGCCCAGACACAGCCCCTGCAGAGACGGACACAATGTGTTCATCTGTTCACCTGTGTTCCTGTCAGCAGAACAGAGTCCCAGGTGGTCGCTTCCCGGACAGCACCGGCGTCCTGATGGGCATGTGAACAGGTAGACAGTGTCTGCCCACGGCTTCAGTGTGCATTTCTCTAACTGTTAAAGACAAACAATCCAGAATCGCCTCATCTGCCATCCTTACACTCTCTTCAGTGAACTGTCTGCTCATTTATTTTGCCGACAGTTAACTGGACCGTTTTGTTTTCTTGCTGATGAGTTGTGTAAGTTCTTTGTGTACTCTGGATACCAGTCCTTTGTGGGATATGTGATTTGCAAATACTTTCTCTCCCAGCCTGGAGTTTGTCTTCTCTTAAAAGTGTCTTTCTTGAAGCAAAAGTTCTAAATTTTGATGAAGTGCGATTCGTCGGTTCTTTTTCATCAGTGGACTGCACCTTTGCTGTCAATCCAAGAACTCTTTGCCTAATGCCAGGTCGTGAGGATTTCCTATGGTTTCTTCCAAAAGCTTTATAGTTTTAGATGTTTGCATGAGGCATGAGGGTTAGTCAGCATTTGGTGCCTTTCCCAGCAGCATTTGCTGAACAGACTATTCTTTCTCCCTTCGATTTCTTTTGCTCTTTGTCAAAACCGAGGGCCCCATTTGTGTGGGGCTATCTCTGGACTCTCCACACGTTTGTCGGTCTATCTCTGGACTCTGTTCCGCGGAGCTGTGTATCCGTTTCCTCAACACCGCGCACTGTTGATTTCTATAGTTTCATAGTAAGTGTCAAAAGTGTGAGACTCCTCTTTTTTCAAAATTGTTGTAGCTATTTCAATTAATGTGCCCTTCCATATAAATTTTAGAACTGGTCTACGACTCTGCTGGGATTTTGCTTGGGACTGCACTAAATCAACAGATCAGTCTGGGGGAGAATCTGTGTTTGCAGTCATCTTCCAGGTGGTAAGTGCAGTGCGTCTCTCCATGATGGTGACCTCAGGTGACAGATTAAGCGTGGTGCGTCTCTCCGTGATGCAGACCTTCAATTTTCTGCATCAGCATTTTGGAGTTTCCAGGCAATGGAACGTCTTGTTAGGATTATAACTGAGGATCTCATTACTTTTGGAGCTATTATAAATGGTATTTTAAATATTCAGTTTTCAATTTCACATTGCTAACGCAGAGCCATCACTGATCTGTGTGCTGACCTTGTTAAGTGTAATTATTATTTGCTACAATCCTTGAGGTTTTCCCAGTCCCGTTATGTGTGCACAGGGGTACAGCAATCCCCCCATCCACAGGGGATGCACTGCCACAGCCCAGGGATGCCTGAAACCATGGACAGCACGGAACCCTATATACGCTGCACTTTCTCCTATGCATACGTTACTAAGATAAAGACAGGAAGATCTGATTGACTGAGACAGGGTCTCACTATGTTGCTAGGTTGGTCTTGAACTCCTGGTCTGAGTAGCCAAGATTATAGGTGTGAGCCACCACAGCCAGTGTCATTTATCAATTGGGGACGGTCAGTTGCAGTGAGTGGCTGTGTCAAATCTCAGGGGCCCCCTGCCGGCCTCCTGTGGCCTCCTGGACCACGCTGCTGCTCCCATGGTCTCACCCTCCACCCACAGATCCAAGTGCTCCACACGCACCGTGGCTGCCACTTTCATAGTTTCAGGTGTAACAGCAAAATTAACGTGACTTTTTTCCCTTCCTCACAATTTCATGAAGAGATTTGTTCTTACCTTAGATCTTAGCAACCTCAGCACTCAATTTTCTTTCTACTCAAGAACGTTCGTTGGCCTTTTCACCTTTAGGTCAGGGAAGCACATTACATCTTCTCTTTGGCAGATCTGAATCGCCAGCATCATACTCCTGCACTTTGGGCCGCCTACATCAATTAAGGGCAGTCTGACCACAAGCACCTGGCACTGCAGCAGTGGACGGCTCATGGACGCTGAGGCTCAGCTGGACCGAGGAAGGAGGACGTGCACCTGGAGCAGGATGGCGGAGACTGCACCACGCCACTCAAAACAGTGTGCAGCTCAAAACTTACTGTTTATCTCGAGAACTTTCCATTTAACATTTTCAGACCATAGTTGAGCACGGGTAACTGAAACTGTAGAGAAGGGGGACCTACTGTTTTCTTTCTTTTCCCATTTGGATGCCTTTTATTCTTTCTTCTTACCTTATGACACTGCCTATCCTGGGCTAGTTTTGATATTTTGTGCTTTCCAAAGAGTGGGTCCATTTAATCCAAGCTGTAAAACTGATCTGCACAGAGGGTTATTTTTTGCAATACTTCCTTATTACCCTTTTAACATCCACGGGGTTTACAACAATACTGCACTTTACATCCACAGGGTTTAGAGTGACGCTTCTCCTTACATCCACGGCGTTTAGAGTGACTTCTCTTTACATCCACGGGGTTTAGAGTGACGCTTCTCCTTACATCCACGGGGTTTAGAGTGACTTCTCTTTACATCCACGGGGTTTAGAGTGACATTTCTCTTTACATCCACGGGGTTTAGAGTGACACTTCTCTTTACATCCACAGGGTTTAGAGTGACACACTCCTCCTTACTGGTAACTGCATTCTCCCTTATCTTTGTATCTACTAAAGATTTACCAATTTTATTATCCTTTCAGGTTATCACACTTTGATTTCATTGATTTCCCCTACTGTCTTAAAAATCAATTTGGGTGCTTTTGTTCTTATTTGCTTTCTTCTGCTTCGGGTTTATTTTGCTTTTTCTCAAGCTTTTTAAAGTTGGAAACTTAGATTGAAAGTCACCTTCTTTTTGTAAAAAAGCATTTAATCCTGTAAATCCCCTCTAGGCACTGCTTTAGTTATGTCTCACAAATTCTGACATGCTGTATTTTCATGTGTGTACAGTTTTTGAAAGTTTTAAATTCTACTTGAGGCATCCTCTCTGACCCATGAATTATTTAGAAGTGTGCTGATGTGCAAGTTTGGAGACCTCCCTGTTTTCTGCTGCTGATTTCCAGTTTAACTCCACCATGGTCAGAAAACTTACTTCGTATGGTCCTGGTTTTTAAAAATGTGTTAAGGGCTCTTCTGTGGCAGGTGTGATCCATTGCGGTGGCTCGTCTTTGTGAAGCTGAAAAGATGGGGGTTCTGCTGCTGAGGCTGCAGTGTGGATCCAGCTGACTGCTGGTGTCATCGGGCTCCATGCTCTCGCTGACTTGTCTCTGAGGCTTTATCACCGAGAGGAGTGCTGAAACCTGCTGCAATACTGTGATTCTGCCCGTTTCTCCTGCAGCTCCTTCAGTGTGTTGTGTGTCCAAAGCCTTGTTGTTTGTGTATACACGTTTATGGCATGATCTCTCTTCATGAAGAGCTGCCCCTTTTTAAAGCTAGAACCTTTTCACTCCTGCTCATTTCTTCACTCCAGGTCTCCCTCGGCCTGAAACAGCCACTCCCACCCCCTTCTGAGGCAGGTTTTCTCAGCCCCTCTTCTTCTGTCCTCCTACTTCTAAACTGCCTACACCACAGCATCTACAGTGATGCTACATACGGGACACTGGTACCCCAAATTCCTGTGTTGAAAGCTGAACCCCAGATGTGAGGGTATTTGGAGATGGGGCCTGTGGGAGGTGATGAGGTCGCAAGGCAGAACACTCCTGAACAGAATGAGTGCCCTTCTAAGGCCCCAGAGAGTTCCCCCACCCGCCTTCCTTCCAGCAGGAAGGCGCTGTCTGTGGACCAGGAGGGGGCCCTCACCAAACACTGAATCGGGCTAATGAGACTCAGTGATGTGGTCAGTGCCCTCTTCCTGGTCCACAGACAGCAGATCTTGACCTTGGACTTCCAGCCTCCAGAACTGCAAGAAATAAAATTCTGTTGTTCACAAGCCACCACGTCTATCATGTTTCATGACAGCATCCCAATGAGATAGGAAAATGAGCTCCGTAGTTTAACAATCTATCCTCACGCGCTGTCCTGTGACTGGCGCACTGCACGGCAGCCCCGTCTGCTATCAGGCTCCGCTATCTGCTGTTCGCCCCTCTGCTGCTCGTTCCTTATGGTATTTCTTCTTTCAGGCTTTCTTTTGGGCCACTTGAATGCTTTCGTATTTCATTTGAAATACCTATGACGACTCTGTGTCTCTTCACACAAGCTCGGCAAGGCTGCTCAAAGGATTGTAGCAGGCACCTTAACCCCGTGTGCTCGACACGGCACCCGCACACACGCTTCCACTGGAGCATGGCAGCTCTCCCACCCACAGCCCCACCGCTGCCACAGGCCCTCCACCGCCACAGGCCCCACCCCTCCACAGCCGTCCTGGGAACGGCGCTGCCGGACACTGCCCTTGTCCTCTTACACCATCACTTGCGTCTCCAGATACTCAGGGGAAGGCGGACCTCCTTCTGTCGGGAGAGCCCTGCAGGGAGTCTCTGGAGCAGGTCTGCTGGCTGTGAGGGCTCTTGGTTTGGAGTGACTTTGGACACTGGCCGGATGTGGAATTCCAGGGTGACTATTCTTTTCTCCCAGCACGGTAAGATGCGTGGGGCTTCCGTCTTCCATCCGGCCTCCTGGGTTTCTAACGCGCGTCACAGTCATTTACTGCAGCACCCCTTGTCGGTACCAGGCCACACCGTCCGGCTGCTGACGAAGGACAGCTGCCAAGGGCTTTTTCTTTGCCCCGAGTTCGCAGCGTTCGGTCTGTGTACTCTGCCGTGGCTGTTGGCCTGACATGGGGTCTGCTCAGCTTCTTAGGTCTGCAGGTTTGAGTCTGTGGGAAGCGCTCAGCCATTACTGCTGCAGTGTGTTTCTGGTCTCACCCCGTCTTCTGAGTCCGACATCAACCTTTTTGGGACTGTCCTACAGGCCCAAGCGGGGAGGACACATGCCTCAACCCCAGGGCCCTCATGCCATCAGGCAAACCTACTGGTCTTGCAGGTGGCAAGTGGCCCTAGGCCCTCTAGGAAGCTTCTGTATTTCTTAGTTTGAGTGGATTTCTGTCCCTTGGCTTGAAAGGATTCCTGGGAAGGCATTACATGCAGTTAATTCACAGACATCTACTACTACCATGATGCTGGTTCCAGATGCAAAGGACCCTGGGTGGCCTAGGCCCTCCAGTGGGACGTAGATCTGCCCAACTCCACGTCCTTTGCTCCTTCAAGGAACCCCTTTTCCAAACAAACCCAGTGCCACAGAGCACCAGGAGCAGAGCCACTGAAGGGTGCCGGGCCCCACCTGCCCAGAAGCAGGGCCGCTCGGCCAGCGCTTGGTCACAGGCGGCTCCGGAGCCACAGGGGACGCAAGGCTCTCGTGCAGCTCTCAGGCACTGCTCTGCCACCTCAGGATCACCTCCATGCCTGATCCACAGAGGCCACCTCCATCTCACATTGAGCTTGCGCCCCTCAGGGTGATAAGCACTGTCCCCATCATCTTCCCGGGCTGGGCCTGGCCGTGACACCTCATCTTCCTGGGGAATTAAGAGAGTGAAGCCAGTTGTTGTCTGCACCTGCCCCTGTGTCAACGAGAACCAAACCCAGCTGTGACCCGTCGGGGCCATGAGGGCAGGGCAAGTAGGACTGAAGCCAAGGGGACGCCTGCCACCTGCCTGTGCAGAAGCTCCCCGTGGCTTCTTGAGGGCAGAACTCAGCTTTGTCTGGGGACCGCATCTCCCGGTGCCAGGGCCAGGAAAGCCATGTCTGTGGACAGGATGACTTTCGGGATGCACTCACAAGCCCACCTTCTGTCCCTGACCTGCATGCACTGACAACAGTGGGACGTCAGGGGAATCTTCCGCCCTCCCCAGCCGCACACATCCCAGGCTGAGCCCACCAGACCCAGCCTCCTCCTGCCTGCAGCCTCCAGCAACCCAGGCCTGGCGGCGCTCCTTCCTGTGCCACGTAAGTGGGGTGCCCAGGGCCACTAAGCGACACCCACTTCCTGAGGAAATCAGGGCATAGTGCTTCCAGGAGAGAGCTACCAGCACCGGGCCTGTCGCACAGTTGTGGAGATGGCACCTGAGCCCCCACGAAATGAGTGGCGGAGCAAGGAGCTGTGGCCTGCCCAGCCCAGTCCCCACTGTCCCTCTCGGGCCCACCAAGACTTCTCACGGGAGCCGGCCAAGAGGGACTCTCTGCAATCTTAGGGCATTCCCTTTGGAAACATCTCTGCCCCTAGAAACACACCCCATCAATCCCCACCAGCTCCTGCACCTCCCGGGCCCGAATGGGGACCCAAGTGGCTGGGCCATTGGCCCCTGGGGGACAGGAGGCGGACACTGTGGTGGAAGGCCTGTGCTAAGACTTCTCAGGGTCTCTAGGTGAGAACAGAGTCCGAGAGGACAGGAGCTTGGGGTGACAGGGGCTCCCAAGAGGAGTTGGGCTGTAGCCAGGCGGCACTCACGTGTTGCACACGGCCATCGTCTGACACGTCTCTCCTGTGCAGAACTCTGAGATGGTGCTATACTGCAGGTTGATGTGGTGGAAAAATGTTGTGGCTGGAAGAGAAGAGAAGGAGCCAGATATGGAAAACGCCAGGGCCGAGCCACCCCGTCCACCCCTGCTTCAGCAGCAGGTGCAGGAGCTCGGCTGGGTGAGCTCCACCAGTCCACGGCCACACTCTCCCCTCGCAGCAGGCAGCTGCTGAGCACCAGCTGTGGGGGTCCTCCTCGAGGAAGGCCTTCCAGGAGGAGCAGGGAGGAGGGAAGGGGCCCACCCCCAGGCCCACGCGCACTGTTGCTGGCCAGCCACTCGTTAAGGTCGATCTCGCGCGGCAGCACCACCAGCTCCTTGAACTGGAAGTCGGTGATCCTGGCCTTGGTGTGCTCGGGCTCCAGGTAGGCCTTCCTCTCCTCCGCAGCAGGCTTCTTGCCATTAGGCTTGGCTTTAGACTTCCTGTCAAGAGAGGAGACGTGGTGTGGTCACTGTGTGCCCACCAGACCCAGGGCCTGCCATGGGGTCACTTGTGGCAAGCACAGGTGTAGAGAGAGCTGCCTGAGCCCACCGGGGCAACCCTGCCTCCCTTCCAGGCTCATGGGGATACCAGCGGAGAGGCTGCTCCGCAGAGGGCAGTGGAGCTGTCCGGCACAGCGCCTCCTGGGGAGGCAGGGCTAGCACTATCACTTGTCATCACAGGGCCTTACATGGAGGGCATCCTTACCTCCTCCTCCAACCAGGGAGGGGCACAGGGATTAAGGCCCCCAGAGCCTAGCCTCCAGCTTTCTAGTGCTCTTGGAAGGAGAGGAGAAGCAAACCCTCTCCCCCTCCTGGTTTCTTCTGAGTTGGCCGGCCTACCCCATCCCTGGTGGCCCCAGTGAAAACACACTGCAGGCCTTGTGCAGGGCACAGAGCAGGCACCTGCCTTCCTGACTGGCTGTGAGCACGGGGCCCCTGGCATCAGGCGGCAGCCTGGCCTGCAGCTCCAGCGTCCCTGCTGTCCACTAGGCCTGGGGAGGCCACAGGGTGATGGGGACCAAAGGCCTATGTGGCAACCTGACCTTGTCCTTATTTTCTTCCTTTCTTCTGTTTTGAAAAGTTGGTAATGGTTTATTTAAGAGAAAGAGAAGGGAAAAATGCTCCCTGAATGCCAGGGAAATGTTTCCCTTTCAGCTTCTCACAGAAATCTTTGCCTTAAAAGGCGACCAGCGCAGGCCTCTGGGGGCAGTGCTGGGAGTGGCCAGAGCCAGGCAGGGAGCAGGGGCAGGGCCCATGGGCCCCAGGGGTCCCATTCTGCTCTCTCTCCAGAGCACAGGGCGTGGGGTCTGAGGAAGAGGAAGCGCAGGTGTGGATGGGCCACATGCAGCCGGGGCGCTTGGGGTCCCCACAGTACAGGGGTGAGACAGACATGGACTTGAGCTTCCTTGTAGCCTGCAGCCCCTCTCCCGGACACAGCGAGGCACCAGACTCCACACCAGCCTCTGCCAGGCCATGGCCAGCATGTCCACCACAGGGCAGGCTCTCCCCGTGATGCCAGGCCTGACCCTGACCACCCGAGGGCAGGCCTGAGCCTCCCTGCCTTGTGCTCTCATGGCACACCACACCCTACCTGGGCAGCTACAGGTTGGGCTCAGCCTTCCCATTTGAAGGGGTGGTTGCAGTGGGGACCCAGGCTGCCAGGCGGGCCGCAGAGCCATCTCCCTGCTCTGTGTCTTAGGAGCTGTGGCACCTGGCAAGCTCCAGGTGGTGGTTACCAGGAGGTCACGCAGGGCTGCCAGCAGGAGCAGCTGTCAGTCAGCATGCTCACTCTCACGGTCTGCCCCGGGTCCCGCTCACGGAGGCTGCCCTAGTGACAGTTCCTGCGCTCTCGCCAGCCTTCCAAGCCAGAGCTACCTTCCCCTTCCGGTCCTCAGAGGGGGCTGGGCAGGGGCAGAGCCTGGAGACCTGGTTTCCCTCTGACGCTCTTCTCTCAGGCTCTGGCTGTGGTCAGGAGGTGTCGAACAGCTGCCACTCCAACACTGGCACCTCAGCCTCCCTGCCTCCTCCCGTCTGCACCTGCTCTCCTAGAACACAGAGGCAAGTGTGCACCAGGCCCTCCAGGCTGGGCCTCCCCAAGCTGCTCCCGCAGTTTCACCCTGTCCCCAGCACCCAGGGCTAGCCAAACTTGGTGCACTGTGGGACAAGCCTCCTGCTAGCCTACCTTCTTTGGATCTGGTCACTCCTTCCCATGGGGCAGGAGGATGGGCAGTGGCCCAAAGGTAGCAGGTCCAAGGGGACGTGCAGGACACAGCCTCTGCTCCAGGAAGGGCCATGTGGGCACCAACAGAGGGACTTCCACAGGAGGCTACCGAACGCCTGGCAGCAGCTGCATCTCCCTGACCTCAAGTGTCCTCCTTCCCAGAAGGGCAGGCTCTCGGCGAAGGCCCAGGCCCGGGCAGGAAGCAGTCACCCTAAGGCAGCCCATTGCTCAGTCCAAGCCAGCAGCAGCTGTTGAGGCCTCAGAGCACACGACACCCTGGTAGCACCCTCCTCATCCTTAGTCATCCTCAGCTTTTCCCAGTGGAGAAAATAGAACTCTGCGGCACCCCCTGCCCAGCCTCACAGGCTCTGAAAAAGGCTCTGAACCATCCAGGCCCAGGGATCTCCCCAGGCATGGCCTCAGTGGCCTGGCTGCCCCTCACCCAGGGATGTGCCAAAGCCCTGTGCCCTGCTCCCAGCTCCCCCTGTGCTGCTAGCCAGGAGCCCCAGTGCAAAGAAAGACCAAGTCCCTGGACATGGAGGGAGGACTGTTGGAGCAGGCCCCGGATGCAGGCAGGAGACAGATGGCGCTGAAGGGACTGGGGAGTGGACGCTGGACCTCAGCCCACCCGCAGGGCTGCCATGACCTCTTGGAAGAAGCAGAGAGGCAGATCGTGTGTGCAAAGGCCCCAGAACAAAGCCCCTCACACTGCTGCCAGTCCAACACGTAGGCTCTGAGCCTGGGCCCCACCTGGCAGGCTCTGAGCCTGGGCCCCACCTGGCAGGCACTGTGCACTTCGGAGGGGCCGGGCCAGCCAGAAGCACCTCCTTCCTGCCTCCCACACACCCGCCAGCCTCACCTCCTTCCTCCATGCTCTAGAAGCCCCATCTTGTCCACCACAGGGGTCTGCACCCTGCTTGTGCATACCAGCTGCTGCTCTGCCAACTTGCCCGTCGTATGCCAGGCCTGGCAAACTCTCCTGCTCCTTCAGGAGCCCATCAAATGCCACTCTCCCCATTCTCGCCAGTTGGCACTGTGCCAGTCAGCCTCCTTGGCACCCAGCACGTAACCGACCCCTACTGGGAAGTGGGGCCACCCCTGCTGGACATGCATTTGGTGGGGAGGGGAGGGGGCACAGGGAGGCCTCAGCACGGCTCGGCTTCATGGAGAAGACAGACCATGCAGTCACCACACAGGGGGCCTGCCTCACCCTGCCCAGAGCGGGCGCACACTGCTTCACAGGCAGAGGGGCTGGGGAGTGGGCTGGGAGCCCCCTACTCCTCATCCATCCTGAGGGATGAGGCCAGCACAACCAAGTGACCCACGCCTGTGCCACGAGCCTTCGATTTCATTATCACACAGATGGAACCCTGGCCAGACCCCATGGCCCACAGGAATGGGGTGCTCCCAGGCTCACAGAACCCCCACTCGCCCAGAGTGCACTTGCTATGGAAGTCAAGAGAAGACTGCAGACTCTGAGGTAGGTGGGTGGAGCAAGAGGTGGCCCTCATTAGTCACTTCCTACCACAGGTCAACTCCAAGGGGTGGGGCAAGCGTGAGGGGCCCAGAAACTCAAGTCCCCAAGCCCAGGCCTGGAAAATACAGTGACCAGGCGACATGTGGGGTGGAGAGAGAAGGGCCCACAGGTACCGCCTCCGAGGAGGGCATGTGCTGCAGTTGTCTGCAGCGGGCCCCTCACGTTCCTTGGTTGGGGTGAGTGTCAGTGATGGTTGGTCCACCCAGAGCCTGAAAGTCAGGGCTCCCAATGACCCCTTTCCCCAAGACCCAGCCAGGGAGAGCCTCCAGCAGCCACCCGGCACAGAGCTGGGGCTCAGCACACCTTGCTGCCTGCGGAGCACGCCACAGGGGCCTCCCGTCACCCCAAAATGCAGGAGAGGGCATCACATCCTGGGGTGCTTGGTGCCACCCCCACCCTACATTTCTGACTGCCTTCTGGGTGTTGGGTGTGGCCTGAAACCTGCAGTTCTAACCCAAGTTCTCCCTGGGTGCCAACCCCACTTCTGTGGCAGGGCCCCAGGCTGTGGAATGGGCCTTCTTCTCTTCTGGCTTTAACTGCACCCCCAAACAAATCAGCATCCCCAGACAAAGAGAGCTTTCACTAGCCTACTGTGCCCTCTGCAAAGTGAGAGGCCCACTGAGAAGGAAAAAGCCAAGATGGCACAAGTAACACCCGGCAGACATCGCAGACCCAGACGTCCACACAGGCAGGGGCTGCTGCTGTAGAACCTCAGCCCCACGTGGTTGCCACGCTCCGCCGCTCCTCAGCCCCTCACATGTTCAACTCCCAGCCCACGTGGCTTCCCCATCGCTTCCCCTGAAACCTCCCTGAGCCCCAGAGAGGGGCCTCCGCCCGTCTTCCTGAGGGCCTGGCTGGGCTCCAGTCCTGCCTCTATGTCTCCTGTGGAGCTGCCTTCAGCATTTGCCCTCAGATACAATGCACATGCTGGCACAGGCACACACACACACACACACACACACACACACACTGTCCCTCAAACACACACGAGTCCCTCAAACACACACGAGTCCCCTCACACACACACGAGTCCCCTCACACACACACAACCAGTGCCCTCACACACACACACACGAGTCCCCTCACACACACACGAGTCCCCTCACACACACACACACACCAGTGCCCTCACACACACACACACGAGTCCCCTCACACACACACGAGTCCCCTCACACACACACACACACCAGTCCCCTCACACACACGAGTCCCCTCACAAACACCAGTGCCCACACACACGAGACCCCTCACACACACACCAGTCCCCTCACACACAGTCCCCTCACACACACACCAGTCCTCTCACACACAGGTCCCTCATACACACACCAGTCCCTCACACACGAGTCCCCTCACACACACACGAGTCCTCGCACACACCAGTTCCCTCACACACAGTCCCCTCACACACACACCAGTCCCCTCACACACACACACCAGTCCCTCACACACACACACACCAGTCCCTCACACACAGTCCCCTCACACACATACCAGTCCCCTCACACACACACAAGTCCCCTCACAAACACCAGTGCCCACACACACACAGTCCCCTCACACACACACCACAGTCCCTCACACACAGGTCCCTCATACACACACCAGTCCCTCACACACGAGTCTACTCACACACACCAGTTCCCTCACACACATACCAGTCCCTCACAC
>CAUYLG010050507.1:0-23014 GCA_963573385.1 Cacajao melanocephalus
GACCCGTGTGGCTCCTCCGCCGGGAATCTCCTAGTCTGTGGGCAACAAAAATTCGTCTGAAAGTGCGGCGTCCACTCGCTCTCTGTGCTTTCACTGGGAGCTACAATCCTGAGCTGTTGTTAATCGGCCATCTTGGATCTCGTAATTTTTGTTTTTAATTTTGTTTATGTGGTGTATTATATTTTATTGACTTCCATATATTAAGCCATCCCTGCATCCCTAGTATAAAACCCACTTGATCATGGTGGTTTATCTTTTTGATATGCTGCTGGATTTGGTTAACTAGCATTTTGTTGAGAAATTTTGCATCTATGTTCGTCAGGAATATTGGTCTGTAGTTTTTTTGTTTTGTTTTGTTTTGTTTTGTTTTTGTATGTCTTTTCCTGGTTTTGGTATTAGGGTGATACTGGCTTCATAGAATGATTTAGGAAGAATTCCCTGTTTCTCCATCTTTTAGAATAGTGTCAGTAGGATTGGTACCAATTCTTCTTTGAATATCTGATAAAGTTCAGCTGTGAGCCCATCTGGTCCTGGACTATTTTTTTGTTGGTACCTTTTTAATTACTGTTTCAATCTTGCTGCTCGTTATTGGTCTGTTAAGAGCTTCCATTTTTTTCTGGTTCAATCTAGGAAGAAATAGGTCAAATAGGTTGTATATTTTGAGGAATTTATCCATCTCCTCTAAGTTTTCTAATTTATGCATGTAAAGGTGTTCATATTAGCCTTGAATTATCTTTTATATTTCTGTGTTATTGGTTGTAATATTTCCTGTTTCTTTTCTAAATTAGCTTACTTGGATCTTCTCTTTTCTTTCCTTAGTTAGTCTTGCCAATGGTCTTTCAATTTTGCTTATCTCTTCAAAGAACCAGCTTTTTGTTTCATTTACTGTTCACAATTTTTTTTTTGTTTGTTTCAATTTCATTTAGCACTGCACTGATCTTGGTTGTTCCTTTTCTTCTGCTGGGTTTGGGTTTGGTTTGTTCTTGTTTCTCTGGTTCTTGAAGTATGACCTTAGATTGTCTATTTGTGCTCTTTCAGACTTTTTGATATAGGCATTTAATGCTATGAACTTTCCTCCTAGCGCTGCTTTTGCTGTATCCCAGAGGTTTTGAAAGGTTGTGTCACTGTTATCGTTCAGTTTGAAGAATTTTTTAAATTTTCATCTTGATTTCATTGCTGACTCAATGCTCATTCAGGAGCAGGTTATTTAATTTCCATGTATTTGCATGGTTTTGAGGATTCCTTTTGAAGTTTATTTCCAATTTCATTCCACTATGGTCTGAGAGAGTACTTCAAATAATTTCAATTTTCTTAAATATATTGAGACTTGTTTTGTGGCCTGTCATATGGTCTATCTTGGAGAATGTTCCATGTGCTGATAAATAGAATATATATTTATTCTGCAGTTGTTGGGTAGAATGTTCTGTAAATATCTGTTAAGTCCATTTGTTATAGGTTATATTTTAAGTCCATTATTTCTCATTGACTTTCTTGATGACCTGCCTAGTGCTGTCAGTGGCATATTGAAGACCCCCACTACTATTGTGTTGCTGCATATCTCATTTCTTAGGACTAGTAGTAACTGTTTTATAAATTGGGGAGCCCCAGTGTTAGGTGCATATATATTTAGGATTGTGATATTTTTCTGTTAAACTAGTCCTTTTATGAGTACATAATGCCCATATTTTCCTGCTGTGTTAGTCCTTTTATCATTATATAATGTCCCTCATTGTCTTTTTTAAGTGCTGTCACCTTAAAATTTGTTTTGTCTGATATAAAAATAACTACACCTATTCACTTTTGGTGTCCATTTGCATGGAATATCTCTTTCCGCCCTTTTGCCTTAAGTTTATGTGCGTTCTTACATTGGACATGATAAAATTTAAACTTGGATCTTGAACCAGCATTCACTTTCCACGTAACCTTGAATAAATTCTCAAGTTATCAACCTCCCAAATTTCTGTGTTCCCATCTGTAGGAAAAGATAATAGAGCCATCTTCACAAGATGGCTGTGGGGATTAAATGAGACATTAAAAAAAAAAGTCATAGTAAGGTCTCAGTAAATAGTGGAGTTGCTGTTTTGTTTTGTGATGATGAGGGCTCTGCTGCCTTTCAACAATCAAGGAACCAAAAACAAAAGATCAGGAAAGAGAATAAAGGGAAAAGTTGTCACATGACTTAAATAATGCACCCAATTTATTTTATAAAACTAATAATTATGTAGTATTTAATAAAACTAATAATTATGTAGTACATCACAGTACAGACACAGATACCATCCCTCACTCTGTGAGGTAGACTTCATGAGAACTCGTTTCACAGACAAGGAAACTGAGGCATAGGCATAAAAATGGTTTCACAAGGTCCCACAGCTGACTAGTGATGAAGTTAGGACTACACACTGGGTCTCATCTCTCCTAAACCTATGTTCTTCCCACTGTGCTGATGAAGAAAATGTAAAGTAAGGAACTGCCAAAGATTCTAGCACAATCCAGGAGACAATTGCAAGGTCTAAATCAGGCTGCTGGGGACAGTGGGGGCATGAAATGATTTGCCTGGAATCAAAACTTCAGTACATTACAAAGGAGAGATCCAAGGGAAAAGGTAAGTTTTAAACCCCAGGGAGGTAGGAAAATTAAGTAGAATGTGTGTGTGTATGTGTGTGTGTGTGTGTGTGTGTAAAGAGAGAGAGAGAAGGAGAGAAAAAGGCGAGAATATAAATGGATGTGTGTGTCACCAGCTTAGTTTTTCTTGGGAAGCAAACTTAGAGGCTGAGTTTAGTGTGCAGGATGTGGATTAAGGAGGGACCTCAGGATCAACATCTGGAAAACGAGAGGAAGGAAGCTGGAGTGGGCAGACAGAGTTCACCAGCTGCTGGGAAGCAAGGTCAACCCCATTGGGAGCTGTGGAGCTAGAGTGGTCCTTCCAAGATAGGTCAAGATGGCCAAGCCTTTACAATCTTGTAGAAATCACCCACTGGATATGAGCTTCCCTAAGAAGGTGCAAGGTTCTTTCTGCCACTGAGGCCAGCCTGGAAAGGGCTGACAGCTGGGAGTGTCCACTGATGGCACTCCCAGCAGCTGGAAAACAAGTCCTTCCTTGATGGTGCATCTGAATGTGTTGTCAGTGTGTTTACCAAAATTCATCTGTGTGTGTTTGTGTCTGTGTGAGTGTACTTGTATGGCATGCATGTGTGTGATCTTTGCCCTCCCAGTTGAAACTGGGTGCCTGCACTGAGTGCTCATGCAAGCCATTGGCCCTCCAGTAATGTTGTCTCTGCCAGTGTGGGCAGGGCCTGGGTGGCAAAGCAGCTGTGAGCACCAAGCCTGAGCACAGAAAAACTGCCAGACACAGACTCAGAGCCTCATATTGGCAGCTGGCAGGGCAGGGACCCTGAGTCTGGATATGAGAACAAACTGTGCAGGGAGGCCAAGCACAGACACAGAAATAGGAGAAGATGCTATGCCAGAGAGCAGCTCAGGGACCGTGAAACTCTGAGAGGGCAGCGAGAAGAAAGTGAGAGAGACAGACACATATACACACAGAGACAGGGAGAGACATGCAGAGACATCCACACAGAAAGAGAGAACAAAACCACATGAGTCAGACGAGACCAAAGAGAGACAGAGAAAAAACAGACAGACAGACAGACAGACAGACAGACACACACACACACAGAGAGAGAGAGAGAGAGAGAGCGAGAGTGAGAGAACAAACACTAAGAAACAGAGAAAGAGAAAAAAGAACAGTCAGAGAGACACAGACATGACAGAGACAGAGACAGATGGAGAGAGACACATGAAGAACAAATAGAGAAACACAGAGGAGCGAAGACAGACAGACAGAACAGAGAGATAGACATGACAAAGAGCGACAGAAAGGGAGACAGACAGAGACCTAGGAAGAGAGAAGGAAACAGAAAGAGAGGCTGAGAGAGACAGAGGTTGAACTTGGGAATCCAGACACTACAAGAAACCTGATGATGGTAAAGAAGACATGAGTTTCCTTCAGAACATCTTCTTCAAATCCAAACATTTCTTTAGAAATTACCCTGTCTCTTTATCATCGGATCCCAAAAACTATTGTAACTGACTCCAGACAGGAAGAGTGAAAACGAACTCTCACCTAGGTCCCCAGGGCAAAGAGAGGGAAAGCTTTGGTGGGAAAGAGCAATCTCCCTGGCTGGGTATCCTTGGAAAACTGGTTTCCATTGAGCCCACCACAGGGAGTGGAACTGAATTCCTTCCCTCTAGCTCCCTTTCCAGAGGCCCCCTCTCAAACACAGTCTCCCCTGGCCCCTTTCCCAGAATGCTCACCCATGCACAGAAACCACTCACATTACTATGGGCTAAGCTGCAGAAAGTCTCCAAGTCAGTGACGGCCAAGGCCTGGGGCAGTCTGGCAGGTGCAGGGGCAAAGTTGAACTGTGGAGCCCTCTCAGCTGTACCTGATCAGAAAAGGGGACACCTGCTCCAGTAAATGGCTTGGAGAGGCTAATGGGAACATAGCAGGGTAAGGAGGTGGAGAGAGAACACCAGCAGGCCAAAACCAGATATCAGAAGATGGGAGAGAAGCCAGATTAGGAGAAACCCAAGAAGATGCCTTTGGGCATGGAGGGAGGGGGACAGGAATCTCAGACATGGAAAATCACCAACTATAATGCAGTGCCACTGTGCTGGTGACATGCTAAAGGAACTCCTGCAGCTCCTAAGAAGCAAGGGAGAAAGTTTGGTTGCTCTATGCAACCAGGCTGGGCTGGATCAAGCCAGACCCAATAGTTGGAAATGAATCCGGGGGCAGTGGACTGCCCAGGACACACCTTCCCTCCTCCTGGGAGCAAGGGATTCTGTGTAACCTCAGCTTACTAGGGAGAGGAGTTGAAGATAGGGGTCTCCTGCCCTGTATCTGAGGATAAAATATGCCCTTGGGGTTGTCAGGAGCAGAGGAGAAGAGAGGAGGCTTTGCAGTCCAGAAGGATTGGACTCCTGTCCATCCTAGAGGCACATCTAGACCCTCTTTTCATCTAGGTTTCTGAACTTCCTCAGCACACATTATCTTTGTTCTTCTTCTTTTGCTAGTTTATGCCTTCTATGTCAAATTTAAGCTTCCTCTCCCCTAGTGAATGAAAGCTATCTCCCTCTGCCCAGGTATGAATGTAGGTGCAAGATAGGTTCCTGAGAAATTATACATGACATCCTAATTTGAATGCCATAATGACAATGCTTAACAGAACTGAATGGTGAATTTCTTAAAGCACAGAATTTCCTCCTTATTTATCTTTTATTCTAAGCTGGATCTTGATGCACTATTCTAAAATTACTAAAATTGAGGTATACCTGTATGCCTTCAAAACCAGTGCTTCTCAAGTTTTAATGTACATATGAGTCGCTTAGGGATCTTATTAAAATGCAAAGCCTCATTCAGTAGGTCTGAGTAGGGCTTCAGATTCTGAATTTTCAACCAGTTCCCATTTGATGCTGATGCTGCTGGTCCATAGACCACATTTTGAATAGCAAGAGCCTAAACCACTACAGTTTCACAGTTGTGAAACAAGGCCTGAGAGCACCAGGCTTTGCTCCTAGACACCTGTCTCCTTAATATGTTTGCAAATGCAAGGGTCCTTCACAGGCTGAAGCATGCAGTAGATGAGAAGAGCATGTCTGACATTTGTTTCAAGGAGGCATCACAGTGTAATGGACACAAGGGCCTTTGGATCCAAACAAACTTGATCTCTAATTCCTCCTCCACTATGTGCAAACTACACAGTTTTGTTTAAAGTTACTTAAATTTCTGGCTTCCAGGTGTCTCATTTGTGGAGTACAGATATTGTATGTTGCCAAAATGTGAGAGACAATTCAAGGTAAGGAATATGCAGGTGAGTCCAGCTCAGTCCATGACCCTTTCCTAACACCTCCCATCCTCACCTTCTTCTAAACACTAGTTCTTATAATCTGAAATTTTTTGTCACTCAATTATTATATTTGGACTACCATGTGCTGCCTTTAAATACTGTTGTCTTCTTGTAAATTTTTACTTCTCCTTGTGTCCTCAACTGGATTATGAGCTTGTCTTCAAGTTCTTAAACATAGTGCCTTGAGTTTCACTGTTGATCACTAAATACAAGTTCAATGGATGGATAGACAGATGGATGGATGGATGGAAGGATGGATGGATAAATGAATGGAGTAAGTCATACAAGTGTGATTATATCCGCTTCAACCACTGTATGAAGCATGAGACTTGGTGAACGTGGCAACACCTCCATCAATGTTCCTGAAGCCATTAGTCCCCGCTACCAAATCAAGGAGAGAGATGCTAAGCAAGCTGCAGATAAGTGGCCCATTGGAGAGTGAGAAGGCAGTAACTTCAAAAAGCCCAAGATCTCAACCAAGGGTGGCCACACTATTCAGGGTTTGTTTTTAAGAAATGTAGACCAAGATCCAGTTCTTCTGTCCCTGATGGAAAAGATAGGGTCTCAATTCTTTCCAGCTCCTGTGAACAGCAAGAACTGGGGTTGCTCAGGCCACCTCATGGCAAGTAAAAATCATGGGACTGCCACTGCACAGAAGAGACTGGGGTCTAATTTGCATGTTTGGAAAGCAAAGTATCTAGCTATACTTGTTACAAACTGCTGGCAAAAGATTGTGAAACTTACTCTTTATCCCACAAGTATCCTAGGATGATGCTTTTCAGAGGTTCATTACTTCTACTAGAGCCTGCACTTCATTGTTAAGGATGAGGGGCTGAGCTGACTGTGAAATCTGTCCTTGTTAACAACACCAATCCACTCTTTCTAGCAGCAGAAGAGATGCCATTCAGATCTTGATTCAGTGAATATCTATCCGGACCTACTAAAAAGAACAAATTTGCTTCAAGAGCCTTAGATAAACAACGTTCTTATTCACTCAAAACACAAGTATGTCATCAGAATGAGTCAAGACAATATTTACCAACTTTCCAAGTACATCGTCTAGCTTTTTTGAAATTACTAATTGTTATGGCATTGCATTTGCTCTCTTTGATTTTTTTGTGATCTCCTTGGCTTTGTAGGCAAGTTCAGACTTAGATCTGACCAAAAAGGTTATGGAGAATGGTTGACCTCTGGTGGTCCCATCCCATTTCGGTGGCCTCTTCTATAGCTGTTTTAGGCTAGATCTTTTCCTGCTCCTCCCCAAGGAGAGGCCCTCAGCTTTTCCTCCATCTCTCAGATGAAGGGAGAGGGCCAGATGATGGCTTGGCTCCCTTCCAGTTCTCTGAGTCCATGCATTAAGAGGCTTCTGTTTTTAATTCAAACACTCAGCAAGTTTATTCTCTTCCATATCTTGAAGCTGCAGCATGAGAGAGATATTCCTGACTAGGAGTCGATGGGAAATTTGAGAGCAAAGAACAGAGCCACTGATTTAAGAAGTCATGGTGCAAATAAATAAAAATGGACCTTAGAGATCTCTAGAGCCACTGGACTCGTTCATGTTATAAACAAGGAAACTAGAAAGAACTAAAAGTAGTCCCATTTTTTCTTCTTGTTTAAAAGAGATTATCGTACAGCAGTTGCTAAAAAAAATTCTGATTATACAGTATGTGGTTGTTGTATTTAAGGAAAGTTCATCTTAGTGTTTCATCTTCAGTTGTCATCTGTGGCAAGCTGTTATATTTTCCTCGCCTCCTCCCCCAATGAACCATGTCTTATAGTACTGATTTCTTTACAGAGTCCCCTCTCACAATGATTTTGAGATTGACTCTGTAACTAGTTTTGGCCAATGTGACACTAGCAAGCATGAAGCAAGTCAAGGCTTAATCACATTAGGGCTTGTCCTCTCGTACACTCAGTTTTTGAGTACTCCCTCTCAGAACCCAGCTGCCATGCTAGGAGAAGCCCAGGACACATGAAAGGGACACATGGCAGAGCACTGAGGCTCTCAGCCACAGCCCTGGCTGAGTGTCCAGCAAAAAGCCAGCACCAACTTACCAGCCACATGAGTGAGCCATCTTGAAAGTGGATCCTCCACCACAGGTTGAGCCGCTTCAGTAGATGCCACATGAAGCAGAGACGAGCCTTCTTCATCAAGCTCTGCTTAAATTGCAGAATCGTGAGCAAATAAGTGATTGCTGTTATTGTAAGCCATTAATGTATAAGATGGTTCGTTACGCAGTGGTAGATAACTAGGACACCTTGTTCACGCTCAGAGGAGTCTGGTCCGACTTTCTGGGTCTGATAGAATTCCATACTGCCTCATGGGGTTTCCTTCGGGGATTCAATTGAGTGCCTTCAATCCCACTGTGGTGGGCCAGGAGAACTGCTAAATAGCCTTCAAATTCCACCTTTGCAATAACAATGGTTAGTTTGGTCTCTGTGTGTGTGTCTTCGTGAATATAAGTTTGTTTTCTTTTCCAAGATAAATAGCTTTTGGCATAGACAAATAAGGGGTGGTAAGACAGAAAGAGCTGATTTAGGGGAATATTCTATAGTTTGCTTGCTTATCAGGTGCTTATGGGGTTTGAATGCATCAAGGTCTCAAACCTAAAGGTTAATGTTTTGACACTGAAAATCCATCAGTCAGGGGGTGAGGACGAGAGGACAGTTTGCATTAATTATTAGTCTGGCTCTTAATTTGAATCAATGAAAATGCCAGAATGACAGAGCTGTTTGGACTGAATAATAATTAGCAAGACTGACATGGGCCTAAACAAAGAGTTGCAGGAGAAGAAGACAGTGCCTGCTAGCAGGCCATGGGCTGAGAAGACAAGGCTGGGGCTTCATTGGAAAGAAAAGCAAGAGTCTTGCCCAGAGACCCCTGGCCTTTTCCAGAGTCACTGGGGGAGGCTGAGAGTGGACAAGGAGGTCAGCAGAACACGGCAGAGCAGGACTGAGCTGCTGCTCTGCGGGTCTGGGCCCTGGAAGGTTGCAATCTCTAGAGCATTCTCAGCATCACTGAGCTTTTGAATCTGCCTATTGTTACTCTTTTGGAAATGGGCCAGTGTGGATGCTTTCTTGTATCTAAACACAGCCTCACTGTGGGACCAGGGATGTCCTCTTGGACCTTAAATATCAGCTGTCCCAAGGAACGCTTTAGTATGCAAGTGAGTGAAGTGAAGCTCAAAGATTGTGGAGGTCTTGGTCAAAGTCACATGGATGGGAAGGACAAAGGTAGTAGGACACCCAGGTTTTCTAACACCCCCAACCACAGTTGTCATTTCACCAGGCCCCAGTGTTTGGTAGTTTTGTATAGATTAATTATCCTGATGTATTTCTGCCCTCTGACTGTGGACAGGACACCAAGCAGCTAGATACTTCCCTGGTAGGAAAGAGAAGAGGATAATCTGGGAGAGATGGATGTTGGTTGCTTGGGTGAGACAGGACTCACTAATAGCTAGAAGGAGTTACTACCTAATTCCCAGGATTTGCAAGAACACAGGTGCTTTTGCTCTGAAAGCTTGTCTTAAATTCCACTAGAAAATAGTATCTTTGGATTAAATATTTCTACCTTTCTATGGTCCTTCAAACTACATAAATGCCCCTGAAGGAGATAGTTTGAAAGTAATTCATTTACATCTTAGCATGAATTAACACAATCAACCCCTCTACTCCTTTAACAGACAGATATTGAACACCTTCTTTGCTCTAGGCTCTGGGATCCCAAAGTGAAGTCTGTCCTTGAAAAGCTAATGACCACTTAGGGGAGACAGACATATGATGGCAATACCAGAACTGGCCTTTGTTGAGCATTTTCTCTGCTCTGGGCACTGGATTTAAACAAATAAAAATTACTTTTAACTAACTCTCCCTCTTCATGGTATTATCTCCAGGTAGATAATTCAGTTCTGCAATAGGCTGAATATCTGTGTCCCCATAAAATTCTTATGTTGAAACCCAACCCCCAAGGTGATTGTATTTAAGAAGTGGGGCCTTTAGGAGGTGATTGGATCATGAGAACAGAACCCTCATGAATGGAAGTGTGCCTTTATAAAAGAGGTCTAAGAGAGCTTCCTCATCCCTTCCACCATGTGAAGACACAGTGAAAAGACACCAACTATGAACCAGGAAGTGAGCCCTCACCAGACACACCTGCCAGTGCCCTGATCTAGGACTTCCCAAACTCTAGAACTCTAAGAAATCAATTTTTGTTATTTGTAAGTCACCCAGTCTATGGAACTTTATTATAGCAGCACAATCAGACTAAGACAAACATCTTTCCAAGGTCATATAGCTAGTGAGTGGCTAGAATTTGGAGCCAGACATGTCTGATTCCCAAGCCTGAGAGTTTTCTACCACCTCACACAGTGGCTCAAAGCCTCACTAAGACTTGCACCAGGTGTTATGGGAGAAGAGCTTCTGGAAGGAGCAAGTCCAGTTGCTTGAACTTCAAGGCCACCGAACAGGTAAGGGTAAGGGGTTAGAGAGAAGGCATCAGGTATTTTGGGGAAAGAATATTATAGACAGAGCGGAGAGCCTGGGTAAAGGCATAGAAGAGGGAAGGCATGCTTTGTTTTCAGGAAACTACAAGTAGTTCCTCATGACTGAAGCCAAGAGCATAAGGAAAATCTGCCAAGAAAACTAAGCTAGGCAGGCTGGCAGGGACCAGGTCTCCCAGGGTAGTACTAACAAAAATTTAGATTTGATCCTGAGACTGGGGAAAGTCTTCGGCAAATGTTAAATGGAAGTGTGCTTAAAAGATACAGCTTTAAAGGAAACAACAGGCACTGAGGTCTACTTGAGGTGGGAGGGTGGGAGGAGGAAGAGGAGCAGAAAAGATAACTACTGGGTGCTAAGATTAATATCTGGGTAATGTAATAATATGTATGACAAACCCCTATGACCTGTGTTTATCTATGTAACAAATCTTCACATGTACCCCCAAAGGTAAAATAATTTTTAAAAAGTTCCAAGTATAATATTTATTATATTATATTAAAGCTATATATGTATAGCTTTAAAGTCCAGGACTTCTAGAGCCTAATGCTTAAGAATGTAGGCCTTGGTATCAAATCTGGGGTCTCTCCTGCTTCACAACTATGGAAGGAGTTAGTTTTTCTCTTTCCCACTGGAATGTAAGCTCTCTGAGGTCAGTGACTGATATTGTTTGATACATATCAAACCAAATCTCATGTGCAATTGTAATCCCCAATGTTGGAAGTGGGGTTTGGTGGGAGGTGATTGGGTCATGGGGGCAATTTCTAAGTTTGACACCACCCTCCTGTTCTCGTGATAGACTTCTCACAAGACCTGGTTGTTTAAAAGTTTATAGCACCTTCCTCTTCTTTCTCTCTTCCTCCTGCTCTAGCCATGTAAGATGTGCCTGCTTCCCTTTTACCTTCTGCCATGCTTAAAATTTCCTGAGGCCTTCCCAGCCATACTTCCTGTATAGCCTGTGGAACCGTGAGACAATTAAACCTCTTTTGTTTATAAACTACCCAGTCTCAGGCATTTCTTCATAGCAGTGCAGGAACAGACTAACACAGTGACCATGTCTTATTGATCACTGATGTAATCATGGAATCTGGAAGTCTCTGGCATATAGTAGATACTTGTGGAAGACTTTTGGTTGCTCCTTCAAATCCATTCCCCTTTTCCTTCTGGACACACCAACCCCCTACATAGAGATGATATTTTCAGCCTCCTTTGTAGCTAGCTGTGGCATGCAATTAAGCTTTCACCAATGGAGTGAAAGTGGAAGATGTGTGTGCAACTTTGCCTCACTTGTTTTTAAAAATTGCTTGTGTGAAGTTCCTCTATTACCTTTCCACAAGCTAGAACACAAATAAGCCCATGGTCTGGCTTTGACCTTGCAGATAATAGCAATACTCTAACAGATGGGAGAACACAAAACTAAAGGATTTTGGATTCCTGAAGAACCACATGGAGCCGAGCTGCCCTGAAATCCTGCACCACTAACTTTATAACTATTATATGAGAGACAAATGGATTTCTCTGTTTTGTAAACCTCTGCACTAGGGGATCTTTTGTTACAGTCGCTTAGCCTTTATCCTAACTAACACAATACTCAATAAATATTTGTAAAATGAATGAAGTGTACATTTCTGCAAATGCTATCAGAATCTCATTTTATTTCTCTGATAAGACTGTACCTTTAGTGTAGGGACTCTATCTTTGTTTACTGTCACCAAAGCACCCAGATTGGTGCCAGGATCTTGTTGAATTGAATTAATTAGAAGAAACTCAATTCTGACTAGATGAGTCTCCCTAAACCAGTCATTTTGGTACTCTACGTTGCCAGAAGGGGAGAGACTGTCGCCCTAGACTGGTAATAAAGAGTTTAGGAAGTATTTGAGGGTCTTTGGATGAGAAGGAGTTACTAAGCACAAAGTAGAGACACCAGGACTAAGGTAAAAACCTCATGAATGACTCGAGAAAAGTTATAGAATTACAGCTGGCAGAGCTCAAACTTTTGCACAGCACTGAAAAGTCACAGGGGAGAAAGGGAACCCTCTCTATGGAGAGAAGCATACTGGCAGTGGAAGTGCCTCAGATTTAACAACATTGCCACACACACACACACACACACGCACACACAGACACAAAATCCTGCGCTGCTGAGAACTCGTTAGTTACATCGGATGTGACATATGGGGGGGTAATATAGTCTGGAGCCTAGATTTCTTTAATTAACCAATAGCAATCAGGAGTGAGGGCAATTCCAAGGGAATGGTAATTGTCTGGAAGTTCTGGATGCCTGCAGGCTGAGCCGCAGGCCAGAAACCCAGCCAGCTATGTCCCCGGGAAGCATGCTGAGCCAAGGTCACAACTGCCATTTTAAGCAGGGTCTGTTTTCAAAATCATTTAGATCACAGATGATTATTGTGGGTGAGGATTTCCTCTGTGATATATACAGCCTTGAGAGAGTGTCTGTGCTGTTTGGGGCATCCCAAAGTACCACGGTAGTGAACATAGAACCTGCTGGGGCTCTAGGGACCAAATTGTGCAGTCACTGGGTGACCAGTGACTGGGAGAGGTCAAGATGATTCAGAATTCTTTCATTTAACAAGTAGTTATTGTATAACGAGTACCGTAAGTCCTCCCTTAATGTTGGCAATAGGATCTTGGAAATTAACTTTAAGTGAAAGGACATACAGCAGGTCCTTGAATAAGATCAAAGTTATTTTTTAATAACATTGATGAGAAAAAAATTGGTTTCATTATACATCATTTCACTTATAAATGTCAGGTTGGAGGCTGGGGCTAGATATTTATGAAGCATTTTTAAACATTAGAAAAAAAATGAAAAAAAATGAGCCCAGTGCAGTGGCTCATGCCTGTAATTCTAGTGCTTTGGGAGGTCAAGGAGGGCAAATGGCTTGAGCCCAAGAGTTTGAGACAGCCTCGGTGACATGGTAAAACCCTGTCTCTACCAAAAAAAAAAAAAAAAAAAAAAAAAAAGTCAGCCATTCAGGTATGGTGAGGTGCGCCTATAGTCTCAGCTGAGAGGCTGAGGTAAGACCACCTAAGCCCAGGAAGTCAAGGCTGCAGTGAGCTGAGATTGCACCACTGTACCCTAACCTGGCCAATGGGGTGAGACCCTGTCTCAAAACAAACAGAAAAAAGAAATGCAAATTTTTAATATGGGGATAGCATCCACCGTGATTGTAAATTCCTGTGGGTACCTTATGCTCTGCAGGAACTAGGGGTTCAGTAAATGTCAGATTGAACTTAAGTTTTCAGAGTAATGTCAACTAGACCACCAATGGGCTGCTTTAAAAAGTATTTTGATTGCAGGGAGTGGTGGCTCACACCTGTAATCCCAGCACTTAGGGAGGTTGAGGCGGGCTGATCACTTGAGGTCAGGAATTTGAGACTAGCCTGGCCAACATGGTGAAACCCGTCTCTACTAAATATACAAAAATTAGCCAGGCATGGTGGCATGAGCCTGTAATCTCAGCTACTCAGGAAGCTGAGGCAGGAGAATCACTGGAACCCAGGAGGCAGAGGTTGCAGTGAGCCGAGATTATACCATTGCACTCCAGCCTGGATGACAGAGTGAGACTCCATCTCAAAAACAAAAATTAAAAATATTTTTTCCCTTCTTAGATTTAGTAACCACAAGTATTTATGTACAGTAATGCTCACCATCAATGTATTGAACAAAAGCAAGTTGGTTAAAGTGGAAAATCATAAAAATAGTCACTACTATCAATTTAATGTTTAATGTTCACTCAACACATGAATGTGCATTATTTTTCTGTACATCTTTTGATATGAAACCAATTTTTTAAAAGGGCAGTGTTTAATTGCAGTTCTTAGGAAAAATATTCTCATAACTCTTATCACCTATGATATCTAGCTTGGCATTTCTTTATTGTACTTTAGGTTCTGGGGTACATGTGCAGATCATGCAGGATTTTTATATTAGCTTTAATAAACTGGTAAGAATGTCACATGAATTTTGGGACAGTGAACTGGTGCTTCTAAAGTGATAGAAGTTTTCTCCTCTCTCTTTAAAGTTGTTGACATGGTTTCCTTACATTCTTGCTTACATTCTCCATTTGCCTGGTGAGCTCCTTTGCCCTGATAATGCAAAAGTAAACAAATGGCCAGAGGGCCCCTCTCTGGATTGTCACAAAGTCCAAATAGGAACAGTCCAAATTAATGGTTTTTTTTTTTTTTAATTTACTGTTCTAAGTGGAGTTGAAAGATAAACAGCTCTCCTTTGTCTGGGCCACAGGACAGTGAGCACAGAACATTCCCAGGCTCAGTCAGGATACTTAACATCATTAAGGAGTTAAGCCCCCAGAGAGGAAAAATATAATGTGGTTCTTGGTCCCTGAACTTCTAAAGAGAGCCTCAAATATTAACTTGAACTTGGAAGGAGGTCGAACCTTTGTTCCTGTTCCAGGTTGTGCCCTCTGGAAGCAGAGATGAAGTTTGTCATGCAAGATGGTTGTTAGAGGTCCACACCTGCGGAAGGGAGGGACTGGAAGCAGGAGTGAGCAGACGTGCATGTCTGGTTAAGATTTAACCAACCCAGTGAAGTGCTGTGGACAAAGATCACCTCTAGAAAGTCTCATGCTGGGAGGAAATAGCTAGACTTTTATACTCCCCGACTGCTCAGTGGGGGGACGTGGACAACCCCAGAGAAAAACATGACCTAGGGCCAGACAGCTCACAGCAGCTGAGATGCTCCCCAGAAGGAACTGACCGCTGGAGGCTGCCTGCTGACCACGCTCCTCGTAGCTGGGCAGTGAGGCCTTCCTTGAAGTGGGAGCTGGGAAGTGCATCTGTCTATCACAGGCCCAGGGACCTAAGTGCTTCTAAGTGCTGCCCAGGGCTTGCTGATTACTCCAAGCCTCGTAGCTGGCCACACTCAGGCATCCACTGAGCTCCAGGCAGAACTACATAGAAACTGTTTTTCTTTCCTATGTGGCCCCTTCTTCCTCCCATCCTTTATCAGACCCTGTTTCTTTCTCCATCTCTCCTTTAGGAAATAATGTCCATTTTAAAAATATTATAAAACACCAATTCAGTGCTCCAGGCATTGAGGCCAAGCAGGGATAAACATGAACTAGTCCCCACTCTCAAAGAGCTTTTAGTCTAGAGGAGAAGATGATATTGAACCCACAAAAATTAATTGCTTAATTGCAGGTTAAATAAATCTATGAAAGAGGCTCAAGCAATGCTTCAAGTGCACTGTCTACTAACCTGTTAAAGAGACTAATAATGAGTATGACTTATGGGATGTTTGTTATATGCCAAGTACTCTTCTAAGAAAACTGTCAATGCTAACATCTATTTCTCACAGCAAGCTCAAGAGGTTGGTTTTATTTCCATACTCATGTTGAGGCTTAGAGAGAGTAAGTAACTGGCTCACTATTGCTCAGGTAATTAAGTGGTAGAGGAGGCTTTGAACTGACATAGTCTAGTTTCAGAATCCATTGTCTTAAAGTATGCTGCACTCTCTCTCCCAATTATTTGATACACACAACAACTTATTGTGACCACATGGGATAGACAGCAAAAGGAGAGGTTGGTGGGTACACAGAAGTGCTGGGGAAGACCCCAGGGAGGAGAGGGGCTTGAAAAAACAAACAGGTGGGCAGGAGAAGAAAAGGGACACTCCAGGCAAGAGAACATCATGAACAAGGCTTGGAAGAAATATTGGCAAGATTTGTGTCTTAGTTTAGAGGTAGGAATTTGAGTGCAAGTAATTAATTTGAGAGACAATTCTAGAAATTATCTCTCAATATCTTTTTTTTTTTTCAGAGTCTCACTCTGTCCCCAGGCTTGAGTGCAGTGGCGTGATCTCGGCTCACTGCAACTTCTGCCTCCCAGGTTAAAGTGATTCTCCTGCCTCAGCCTCCCCAGTAGCTAGGAGTACAGGCGTGAGCCACTATGCCCAGCTAATTTTTGTATTTTTAGTGGAGATGGGATTTCACCATGTTAGCCAGGATGGTCTTGATCTCCTGACCTCATGATCCACCTGCCTCAGCTTCTCAAAGTGCTGGGATTACAGGCGTGAGTCACCGTGCCTGGTCCAATAATTCTTTAAGTAGAAGAGTGGGGGAAAAAGACAGGGCAGGCAGCCAACCAAGGGTGTGTTTCAAGCTAGTTACCACTGTGGGCAACTGGAGAGCAATTCTGAGAAACAGTATATAGAACACACCTGAGTTATCCAAACCAAGGTCCAAGAGGGTTGGGATATCTATCCACCAGATCCCATCAGACATTGGTTAAGGACTTCTCCCAAGAAATGAGGAGGGCATGGGGACCTTGATTCCCTGGCACCTCCCTCTTGCACAGGCAGAGCAGGCTCCAGTGACCAAAAGTCCTAAGGCAGAGATGCAGGTACTGGCAGCTGGAAGTCCAACACACACACACACACACAAATGTTAAGTACTGTAGGAGCATGGTCGGGATACTAACACCTTATGGTAGGACACTTTCTGGAAATAGTGCAGAAAGTAGCTCTGCTAGAGAGGGGAGAACGGACTTTGTGATAGGCTGAATAATTACCTCCAAAGATATTCACATTCTAATCCCCAGAACCTGTGAATACATTACGTTACAGGGCAAAAGAGACTTCGCAGATGTCATTAATTTAAGGACCTTGAGCTGGAGAGATCAGTCTGGATTATCTGGGTAGGCCGGATGTAATCACAACGGTGCTTATAAGAGGAGACAGATCAGAGTCTGTAGCAGGAGATGTGATGACAGAAGCAAGAGGTTGGAGTGATGTGAGGAAGTTGGAAGAGGCAAGGATATGGGTTCACCCCTCAGAGCCTCCAGAAGGAACCAGCCTTCCTGGCACCTTGACTTTAGCCTCATGAGACTGATTTTAGACATCTGGCCTCCAGAACTGTAAGACAGCAAATATGTGTTAAGTCACCAAGTTTTTGGTAAGTTGTTATAGCAGCAACAAGAAATGAATACGAGCCTCCTCTATCAAGTTACTGCATGCCCTGTGGTAGGAAGTTTATCTCTGCCATTGGCATCTTGTATTTGTGCAGCACTTAAATTTAGAAAAAAATTTCCTGTGGCAGGTCAACAATGCTTTGGGGTAGGGAAAGCAGGTTTTCCCTCTGTTTTTCCCAGGGAACCAAGGCTCAGAGAAGCCAAAGAGTTTTTCCTGGGCTGCTTAGAACCTTGGCAGAGGAAACAACCTCTTTAGCTAGAGCCCTTCTGCCCTGCTTTTGGCAGTGCACAGCCTGCATGCTGTGAACCCTCTAACTCAGAAGCAAGTCTTTAGCCTCCTGATGCCACCACTCCAGCTGCAGCTCTGCCTGCGACTGGGAAGGCCCTCAGGGCACTGAGGGCCCATCCTTTGGAATCATGGACCTGGTGTAAGCAGCCATGCTAGAACCCCTCTCAGGGGCAGTCTTAGACTGAACAATTCTCTGAGCCCACTCGACCTTGACCTCCATTTGCTGACCTTCTTAATCCATCAGACTACAAAAGGAACCTTTTCATGAGTGCACAAAATCACAGGAAAGGCTTCCCAAATTTTGATCTCCATCTCACTCAGAGTAGTGACAGAACAGGTAGAGCTATTTCTGACTCTGCTACTAGTCAGCTGAGTGATCTTGGGAAAGTCTCATTACCTCTCTGAGGCTCAATTTCCTGGTAAGACAACCATTTCTGGCTGACCTTGCAAAAAAAAAAAGCACAGTTAAGAATCATTTCTGTAGGGTCAAATAAGCAAAAGCTCATCACAGAGTAATTTACCTGCCAATTGTTAGAGTGCCTGAATTCCTACTATTAGATATTCAGGTCTTTGTAGAGATGATCTTCTATTTTCAAGGGTTCCCTATCAAAATGAAATTACCCTGAGTGGTAGTTAGACCTCAAGTTGTGATAAGCTATCACTTTAGCCTAGGATTATTGTATTCTTTCTGGCCTCGGCCCCTGCCTGAATTTAGAACATAAAAAGAAAAGGATCTCGATCTCTTTGGTAGGTAGATGGGGAAAGCTTCCTTATAAAGAGAGGCAAGAAGATACCAAGGAAAGTCTTCATACTGCCTTGCAATTTTATCCTAAGCTAGTCTTCAGACCAAGCTCTAAACTCAGACTAGTTGGCTCAGTGACTTATATCTCTTGGCCAATGATCTATTCTTAGTGAGTGTTCCCTCCTCATGTAGCCTTATTGGAAACTCATCCGTAAATACAAATGCCATTTTACACCAATGTCTATGCATTTGAGGTGAAGGAATTTTTGTGTAATAAAATCTCTCAGTAAATCTGAGGCCCCCTTCCCCTGCATTTATGTACTGGAAAAGTCCAACTATAGAAGTAAGTGGAGTTTGGTTGGTAGCATACCTGGTGTCCTCCAGAACAGAGGCTGAGGCCAACTTGCTGATGCTCTATAAGGTAGGTGACAGAACAGTAGGAGTGAAGGGAAAGAAGTGAGGCAGGGAAAAAAGGAAAATGAACACAAGGTGGTACATTTCACAAAATACCCAGCTGACCACTCAGTCATCACGGACTTCTTCAAAGAAGCTATGAAACCACTGCATGTGAAACCAGCCAATGAGGGTGAAGGGCCCTGATACTAGTCCCTTCCTACTGCTTGTCTCTTTCTTGTCACAGCTCACTCCAGAGTGTTGTTAATTCCCTCACATACCCCAGCTGTGTTCCTCACCTCTTCAGGAGCTTTTACAGAAGCCAAGTCTTCAGAATTTGAAAGTGGTGCTGGAGACCCTGCAGTGGGTAAGAAGAAGTCAGGCTGAACCCCATTGAGAGTAGCGAAGTGGCACTTCCCAACTACCGAAAGAGAAGCAGTGGCTGAAGCCACTCTGGCTAGGCAGCGCAAGTGGCCAAGAAAGAGGGGTTGGGGTAGATGGTACCCTGCAGAACTGGGATGATACTTAAACCTGGTCTGGAATGATTATTGAGCACCAATTTAGAAAATCAGAAAAGAACAGTCATTAAGAATTCTCCTATCTAATCCCCATGCAGGATCAATGCCTAAATCACCACCTTTCTTCCTCTTTTGATCTCCTAAACTATCTGATGATGCTGGAAAGTTCTAGAATTTAGCATCCAAATTACTTGTGCAGATGGTCTGTCATGTGTGGATGTGACTTAGCAATCCTCCACTGAACCACATTATCACAAGTTTGAATTTGAAGAAAATAGTCCCTTAGCCCCAGGGCAATGCATCGTTTAAGTTATCAAAGCATCATTTGCAGATGGCCTTCATCCTCCCCTGGAAAGTTAGCAGAATGATGCAAGCAAAGCTTGAATTAGCACTTGTGTGTTTCTGTTTGTGCTCTTGTACCAAATATATTGTCATGAGTACATGCCTGAGCCAAGAAGCTAGAGGAAGAAAGATGTAAGGAGCATAGCCAAGTCACCCCAGTCATACCAAGCAAAGCCATTCTAGATCATCTGATAACCTCCCAAGCACCTCCTCAAACATATGATTCAGCCTAGCCAAGGTGAGCAAAACCATCTGGTTGCCCCACAGCTGACTGCACTCACATGAGTAAATGCAGCTGAGACCTGCTGAGTCCAGCCCAGAGTGGCTGAAACTCGCAGACCTGGAAGTGAAATAAATGTTTATTATTGTATGCCATTGAGATTTTAAGGAGGTTTTTGTTACACAGCATTATTGTAGCAATAGTTGAATGATATAACTCCATTTGTCCCAAGTTGAAGTCTCTCTCTCTGTGTGAATTCCCATTGGCTGTCTCTGTATCAGAGTTTCTCATTTTCCCAATTCTTTCATATTTACAAGTGTCACCTCCCAGACCTAACTGGTGGACTCAATTGTTTAAGTTTACAATTCTGTTTCCTTACAGATTATTTAACAGCCACACTGAGCATCTAGTAGACCTTCCAAATGTTGATGTGATTTCTAAGCCCACATGGATTTCCAATGCTTACCACTATTTGCTTTTCATAGTTTTTATAATGTGAGAACTAGAAAAGAACTTAGGTAGCATCATATCAACTCCCTCCTTTTACAGATAAGAGAGCTGAGGCTTGGAGAAATTAAACTACTTTTCCACGGCCACATAGCTGGCTGGAAGCACAGCTAAACATACTGGCCAGGTTTCCTGCTTGGGATTCTAGTGCTCCATTCCTGCAGTAGTAAAGCTCTAATCAATCAGTTTCCTAATTGACTGACACAGGCTACCTGGTACCAGTGTGATGAGAAAGATTCTGAGGCTCAATCTGGACATAGTAGGAGAGAGTTCTATGATCAATTAGCCAAATCTTCCAGAAGTAAGGAAGTAGACACCACTATCTCTGCCAAATCTGACTGTTTATTGGTTAACCTGTTGGCTTATATTAATGATAAAGATGCATTTTGTTTATTTCACTTTCATCTGGCTCCTGGTTTCAAGTACACTTTGGAAACCTCCAAAGACTCTGGTTCACTTCTTTCTGTGTGTGTCCAAGTTAAGCAATCTCTTCCCCTTGCTGCAAGGCAGCATTTTAGAAACACTTCTTCCAGTGTTACCTTTCGAGGTGGTGAACACACATAAATGAAGCCCCAAACCAAAGGAAAGCTTAAGATCTGAAAAATCAATGTCACAATCTGGCATTGTACACAGCAGCAATGGGGACATCATACACTGGAGAGACAGGCTGTTGACTTTACTGCCTTCCCTGAAAAGCTGGGTACTCCTTGCCTCAGTCAGTGTCATTCATCCCCAGATTAAGGGTCAGGAACTGAATGCAGCACAATCAGGCTTGAACTGCATCAGGCCTGCTGAGGAACCGTGGGCTTCTGGTGGGGAAATCTCATGAAAGTAGGATGAAATGGGGCCTATATTTTCATGTCCTTCTTCCTAAAAATGGAAGAATCCTTTCCTGGTGTCCTTTTTTTGCATGGGTCTTAATGTCACTTCCTCAGGAAAACCCTCCTTGATGGCCAAAATAGGGTCAGGAGCCTTATTGTTTGTCTTTTTTCCTTTGTGGCGGGGATATTTCATTGACTCTTAGATCCATCAATATAAGACTTCCCAATATTCTATGCACCAATCAGGGAAAAAATGCCACCATTTAAACTATAACTCAATGCTTTCATATCACTTAGAATTTTTATTGTATAGTTATTAAAAGAGTACTTTAAAATGTATTTATACAGATTTGTATGATATAGCACTCTTGTGCAAAGGAAAATATACTTGAAATTAACTGGTTGAGGTAATGAGCCTTTACTTTCTTCACATGTAGAATTCAAATATTTGGAACCACTTTGTGAGTTGGTATTGTTGAGGCTCGTGTGCTGCCACTCAGGCTTGGTATTTTCACCATTGCCACCACACCATCCCTCACCTCTCTTTCCACCCCTAGCCACCAGAATATACAAAATGAGTAACACCCCAGTAAGGAGACAGTCCACACACAAAAATGAGTACACTGCAAGAACATATCTATGAAAACCATAGTAGAAGTATGCACTGCTCTGGATAAAAAAGAAAGGAAAATTTTAATTTGATTGAAGATATTTGGAAAGTCTAGAGGGTGCAACCTGGCATTTGAAGTGGGGGGAGAACCTTCAAAGCTTGAGATGGGGGAGTGGCATTTCATGGGGGTACAGAAGGAATAAACCAAATGTGGTGCTCTGTAAGTAATATATTCTCACAATAGTGTCTTGTTCATTTTAGTTAGAAAATAAAATAAGCAATCTGAGTTTCATTCCAAGGGGAAAATGAAGTCACTGAAAGTTCTCCAGCAAGGGAATGTCTTGCTCAGCACCACCCTTTAGAAGGGTAACTTGTTGGGAGTGTATAGGGCAGCATGATGTGACCCAAGAAAGGCAGCAAGGAAGCAGGAGGGGCATTACGGGGCTGGGCGCAGTGGTTCATTTCTGCAATCCTAACACTTTGGGAAGTCAAGGTGGGAGTCGAGCTGGGCTTGAGCCCAGGAGTTCGAGATCAGCCTGGAGACCCTGCCTCTACAAAGAATACAAAAATGTTATCCAGGTGTGGGGTACATGCTTGTGGTCCCAGCTACTGAAGAGGCTGAGACAGAAAGATTGCCTGAGGAGATCGAGGCTGCAGTGAGCCATGATCACGCCACTGCACTCCAGCCTGGGTAACAAAGCAAGACCCAGTCTCAAAAAAAAAAAAAAAAGAGAGAGACATCCAAGATGGCCGATTAACAGCAGCTCAGGATTGTAGCTCCCAGTGAAAGCGCAGAGAGCGAGTGGATGCCGCAATTTCAGACGAATTTTTGTGGCCCACAGACCGGGAGATTCCCAGTGGAGGAGCCACACGGGTTGCCAACGTAACTTTTTTGGCCGGCGCGGCTGGCTGTTTTGCCAGCGCCCTGGCACAGCGCTTCTCGGTGCGGAGTATACAGGACGGGGTGCCCTTTGAGTCAGGCTTGGCTGGTCCCATCCCCACAAGGAGAACAGCAATTGGAAATGCTAAGGACTGAGCGTTTCACAGCAAGCACAGCAAAACCGGGAAGGTCCAGCTCTGTGGGGAAGGGGCGTCCGCCAAAGGAAAACTAAGAAACAGAAAAAACTTCATCACCAACAAGCCAGACGTCCACTCAGACCCAATCTGAAAGTCAGCAATTACAAAGACGACAGGTGGATAAATCCACAAAAA
>CAUYLG010050508.1:0-74071 GCA_963573385.1 Cacajao melanocephalus
TGTTTCTTAGTTTTCCTTTGGCGGACGCCCCTTCCCCACAGAGCTAGGCCTTCCCAGGTTCAGCTGTGCTTACTGTGAAACTCTCAGTCCTCAGCGCTTCCAATTGCTGTTCTCCTTGTGGGGATGGGACCAGCCGAGCCCGACTCAAAGGGCACCCAGTGGTGTATACTCCGCACTGAGAAGCGCTGCACTGCTCCGCGCCGGGGCGCCGGCAAAACAGCTGTGCCGGCCAAGAGAGTCACGCTGGCGACACGTGTGGCTCCTCCACCGGGAATCTCCCAGTTTGTGGGCCACAGAAATTCGTCTGAAATTGCGGTGTCCACTCGCTCTCTGTGCTTTCACTGGGAGCTACAATCCTGAGCTGTTGTTAATCAGCCATCTTGGATCTCTCTGCCCCGGTCTTAGCTATTAATTTTACTAGCCTTTCCTGTGTTCACTCAATCCTATGATACACTCTTTATGAGCACATTCTGTGTGCTGAATCTGCAATCTTGTGACTGTGACTTGACTCAAAACAATGCAGTTTGATCTTTAAAATCCTAGAAAATCTTCTTGGTGCTCTGTGTTGTCCTGATGGACTGAATGACCTTGAGTAAATCTTAGCATATAACCTGTGGTTCACAGATGTTATCAGGTGATACCATCTTCCTCATAAACTTTGGTCCTACACACAGGAAATTGTAATTCTGTAAGGTACTGAGCCTCTCGGTGTTGCTAATTTTCCATCTCCTAACATAGAGATGAAAATGCCAGCCTAGACACAGCCCAGGTCAGAGAGGTGTTACAATGAGGTCATGGATGAGGAGTATAGAAGCAAGAGTTCTTTAAATGTCCAAGCTGCTGTTGTCATATAAACGTCTTGAGTCTGTTCCTAAGAGTCAGACTTTATGATTAGATCAGTTTTAATTTGAATTCAGTTCATGTTTTCTGCCTACCATATTTAAAGGCATTGTAGGAATCACTTGAACCAAACAATAATTACTCTTTTTACTTTCACCTATTACCTCTTCTTTTCCGCATTGTAAATAGTCGTGAATGAAATTCATATTATCACTCAGCAAGCACAGAGATGCAATTCCATTTTGTTTCTTCATCACCAATAAATTTGACCACTAACATGTTAAGCCTCAACATGTATACATTTAATTTTTCTCTCTGACAGGGCAGACAGTTTACAGAAGAATCAAGACCTGGAATTTGAAAGAAATAGAGAGCGATTTGAATTTTTAAAGGTATGGGCAGGGTCTGGTTTCATTGTTTGGTTTTCTGTGTATGTGGGGTACAAGGGAGAGGTGCCAAGAAGATGGGCTGAGTAGAAGTACCTCACGTGTTCATAGTGTTCTTTCCATTTGTCAATCCCAGTGGGGTTCCCAAGCTTTTCACAATATGCGGATCATTCCCCCTGGCTCAGGAATCATCCACCAGGTGAATTTGGAATATTTGGCAAGAGTGGTATTTGATCAGGATGGATATTATTACCCAGACAGCGTCGTGGGCACAGATTCACACACTACCATGATTGATGGCTTGGGTGTTCTTGGTTGGGGTGAGTGTTCTTCCAGGTTTCTATTCCATATATGCTGTTTTGGGGCATGCACCTTAATTCACTGTGATTCCATTACATCTCAGTAACATGAATTTACATGACAACAAGTTTTGGAGAGGTATTTTTGGCAGTTTCATCACTGCTGTTTTTCCAGTGCCCAGAAAATCACTTTGCACCTAACAGGCACTCAGTAATTACGCTTGGAAGAATGAACAGGAGCAAGGGGTTAGGGACATTTAGCATAAGCAAAAGTTACCCAGGGTGTTTGTTAAAAACAGAGACTCTCAAAGCCTACTCTTCCTTGCATGTGGCACCAAGGGGATTTTGATACAGGTGTTTGGGCGACCATGCTTTGAGAAACACTTGTTAAACAACTCAATAAAGGAAAATAAAGAAAAAAACCCTGCTCTTTATAGAAACATAACTCTGCACCAGTTAAACATTGTAACTGGGTTTATTACCTGTTAATGACACTAAATTTATACCTGAGAGATAGAGTAAGGAGTAACGAAATCATTCTTCTGGTCATGCCATTCGTTGCAGGTGTTGGTGGTATTGAAGCAGAAGCTGTCATGCTGGGTCAGCCAATCAGTATGGTGCTTCCTCAGGTGATTGGTTACAGGCTGACAGGGAAGCCCCACCCTCTGGTAACATCCACTGACATCGTGCTCACCATTACCAAGGTAACGATACGCAGCCTCTTCTGTGGTCTTGGAAAGTTAACAATGACAGCTTTCCAGTGGAGGGGAATACATAATGGAATCTTGTTTGCGTTTCCATGTGCTCTAGCAATGCTAGGAAACCAAGTTGATGATTTTCAAAGGAGAGGAGATAAGGGGAGTATTCTATGTTAAGTTTGGATAATTATGTGTATTTTCTTCTATTATTCCTGCATGGATCTTTTTCTTAAAAAATATTTTATATTGTAAAATAGTTCAATGACACAGAAATTAAAATGGCATTCATATGGAGACTAAATGAGAAAAAAGAAAAGCATTTTTTTCTCATTTAGTCTAGATTTAACAGATGATACCATTTTGTCATAGTTGCTTCAGAGCTCTATGTTTTTAAAGAAATAATATGTAATATTTGTGGCTAAAGCCACATTCCCCATTTCTAGAAATAATCACTATCCTGAGGTTGTAAGAATCATTCCCATGCATGTGTTTATACTTTTACTACATTTTTTCCACATGGTTCTTCTTTTTATGTAAATAGCAAGGTAGTTCCATGAATAGAGTTTGACTTTTTAAATTCTCTTCTTTGTATTATAAGTTACATTATTGTAGCAGATATGTCACCAAGCTGGAAAGTATTAGGCTTTTTCTGTAGCTATTATAGGACATCATCTTTTTCTGTGATTTGCTTGTTTTGTAAAAAGAAGGCCATTTCATTTTGGAAGACTCTTGCAAAAGCAATGGTTTTTAATGATCACAAACATAATTTTTTCTGGTTTTATAGTTTGGAGGCATGGGGTCATTTGCCTGGACACACTATTGATAAAGTGCAAAACACATTTCTCTTTAATTTTTGTGAAATTTGCAATTAGATTTATTTGAATACCACAGCTTATCACAAATGTCTGTGCACTGTTCTTCAGATGTGGAATAATACAGGACTTCCTCACAAAATCTGGCAAAGTCCCATATAACCAAAAGAGCCCATCCATGTGGTTGTAGGTAGAAACTGGCTTTATGCAGAGCTAAGTCAGTCACTCCTGGCTGGTGCCTTGTATGGAAAAGATATGGGGATCTTTTGGTTACATTTGACTTATATTTGTAGAATGAATTTTGTTCATTACTCCTTTGAAAAGTTACTTTCTAAACTAATGCAGGTAGTTATTTAAGTTGAAAGAATTTAATATTTAGCACTTCCAGACACTTCTAATGATCTCATTAGAGACAGAAAGAATATTTCTCATTTTGAAATACTTTTCTTAATGTCATTTGTATTTTGGGCATACTTTTTCTTTTTATAAATAATAACTATTTGACATAATCTTAGATTTATAGGAGAGTTGGTATAAAGAGTACAGAGAATTCCTGTTATCTTTCTCCCAGCTTCCTGTGATGTTAACATCTTATATAACCATGGCACGTTGATCAAAACTAAGAAGTTAACATCGGTGTGGTACTGTTAACCAGGCTTTGCCAGTTTTTTCAGTAATGTTCCTTTTCTGCTCCAGAATCCAATCCAGGATACCATGTTGCATTTAGTTGGCATTGCTTTTTAAGTTTTGAAAGTGATTACAGATGTGCTGGGCTAATTTATTGTTTGGGTTTGCCGACAAGACTAGTTTATAAGAAGTGCAATATGGTAGTTCTGCAGTTTGAATGTGGGCCGTCAGATCTCAAACTTTTCTATTGTTTCTGCTGCTTAGCACCTCCGCCAGGTTGGGGTAGTGGGCAAATTCGTCGAGTTCTTCGGGCCAGGAGTAGCCCAGTTGTCCATTGCTGACCGAGCTACAATTGCCAACATGTGCCCAGAGTATGGAGCAACTGCTGCGTTTTTCCCAGTTGATGAAGTTAGTATCACGTACCTGGTGCAAACAGGTAAGTGAAGGGCCGTGAAAGCAGAGGGCTCTTTGAAAAAGTTCCATAAAACACTGAGAATCTGAGCATTGGCTTCTGCCTCTACCCAACAGAAGGCACTGGGTTACAGTTACACATTTTTTTTTCTTTCAGTGGAGTCAAAATGGGTTTTGGGGATTTAAGGAGTTAATATGAGACAGAGATGGTATGGCCAATGGAAAGAGCTCAGAGATTGCAGAAGCCCCGATATTTAGACTATTCCTCATTACTGGTGTTTTGACATTAAACAAGTGATCTTAGTAATGGTTACTGCTGTCTATGGGGTACTTGCTTTATAGCAGGCACCTGGTATATATTTGCTGTCAACCTCTTTACAGATCTGTAGGATAGATTGATTCACTAGCTAATATTAGAGACTAATTTTAGAGAAAACTGAGGATCGGAGAGGTGTTAATACCCAAGGCTCATAAATCACAGAGTCAAAATCCAACCCTGCAACTGCCTGGCTTCAAACAAGAACAGCCCTCTGCAACACCCTTCTCAGGGATGTCCGAGAAATGAAATGAGGCCAGGCGCGGTGGCTCACACCTGTAATCTCAACACTTTGGGAGACCAAGGCGGGCAGATCACCTGAGGTCAGGAGTTTGAGACCAGCCTGGCCAACATGGTGAAACTCCCAGGAGGCAGAGGTTGCAGTGAGCCGAGATTGCACCACTGCACTCCATCCTAGGCGACAGAGAAAGACTCTGTCTCAAAAAAAAAAAGAAAAAAAAGAAATGAGAGACTGCATGTGAAGGCATATTAAACTGTTGGCAGATCTTTAACTCTGTATATCTTTGTTTAGAAATTTGACTTTTACCCAGCTACTCAGGAGGCTGAGGCAGGAGAATCGCTTGAACCCGGGAGGCAGAGGTTGCAGTGAGCCAAGATCGCGCCACTGCACTCCAGCCTGGATGACAGAGTGAGACCCTTTCTGGAAAAAAAAAGTGGAATTTGACTTTTAACTTTGAGAAGCTTTTAAATTTTCTTTCTTAGTTTAAAAACATTAACTCTTCATTCAGTCATGCATTTAGCAAATTATCAATATCTGGTCTAGTTCGCAATGATATTGCGGTGAACAAGATAAAGTCCCAGCCCTCAAGTAGCTTACTTTCCAGTGAGGGGGGAAGACATTGAACAAGTGAACAAATGCATAAATGTGATAATGAAAAAGGAAGGGGAGGTGGGTGAAGTACCCCAGAGGTGCTTGCACAGATGTCTGGATGAAGTGAAGGGACAGCCATGGGAAGGGTTTCATGAGAATCTTACTCCAAATAAATCTTAGTCTTCTCCCATAGCCTAAGGAAATTCCTCAAGAAATTGTAAAGATTGCAATGAAAAGGTTTATTTTAAAAAATGTTTTTATTAAATATAACCACATTGAAATGAATAGATCCTTGTTCCCCCAAAGGATTTTTTTTTTTTTTTTTTTTTGAGACAGAGTCTTGCTTTGTCACCCAGGCAGGAGTACAGTGGTGCGATCTCGGCTTACTGCAACCTCTGCCTCCCAGATTCAAGCAATTCTCCTGCCTTAGCCTCCTGAGTAGCTGGGACTATAGGCGCGTGCCACCATGCCCAGCTAATTTTTTGTATTTTTAGTAGAGACACGGTTTCACCACATTAGCCAGGATGGTCTGGATCTCCTGGACTTGTGATCCGCCCACCTCGGCCTCCCAAAGTGCTGGGATTACAGGCATGAGCCACTGTGCCTGGCCCCCTCCAAAGGATTTTAAGTGAGAAAGATAACTAAAAGAACAGAATAAAAATTGAGGGAATCAACCTAAAGAAGAGAAGGGATATTGTGCTGGGTAGAGGGAGAAAAGCTGTGAGATGGATCTAGAGGGAAGGTTAGTTCCCCTGGTGCTGCAGGTGGCCATTATACTTCTTAGTGAGCCAGTGCCAAATTTGTAACAGCTATTAAATTGAAACAAACATATTGCTTCAGGAGAGCATAGCCTTATCTCATACTAAACCCTAAGAGACATTTCTCCTGTTCATCTTCGTGAGGAGCATGGCATGGGGAGCAGTGAATAGTGGGCTCAACAACAGGTCAGGACAAATACATTAGTGAGGCTCATACAGTTGTCTTTTATGAGGTCTGTGCTGAGAGCTGATAATGTTTACAATTCAGCTAAAACAAACAAACAATTCTGATCAGTGGTAGGCCAAAGGGTCAAACCTTGTGTTTCTAACCATCAGAGAAATGGTGGGCTGCATGTCCATTGGGCATACTTCATGAGCATTATCTCCAACACCAGGATCTTGATAAGAGTTAAATAGCAGAGGGTTCAAAGTCATATTCCTGGTGATGCAGCAGCGTGAGTTAAGATTTTGAACTTTGGTGTCAAGCTCAGGTTTGGATTCTGGTTCTGCCGTTTACTGGCTGTGTTCCTATGGGAATGATTATTTAATCTTGAGCTGCCATTTCCTCATCCATAAATGAGAATAATAATTGTACTTACATCATAAGACTATGATAAAGGATTAGAGATTGAAGTAATACATTTAAAATGTTTAGGGCACAGTTCCCAGAAAGTGCTCAGTAGCCAGTGGTTTCAGGTGGGGTTGGGATGGTTTTTAATTTTAACAATGATCATGTGGAATACTGAGTCTTTCTGGCCAGTTAAAGGCAAATGCATAGGTGTGCTTTGACAGTTAGCTCAGGCATAAGATTCTCCTAATTAAAGTCTATACCCAAAAAGAGGGGAGTTATCTATAGATAGAACCAGAATATTTTTCAGAAAACAGTCACTTTGATAGGAACAGCACATTCATTAATGGCCTCCAATAAAAAGCAGCATCAGTGGGAGAGTCAAACCATTATCCTGGAAGCCAGAAAATCAACAGAGCTATTGGTGTGTAACTGCGGTGTATGTTGTGTACTCAGATAATTGCTGATGGAAGTATCAGTTTATAAACTTCAACCGGGAAATACTAACCTATGTTACTTGTTACTCCTTAAAATGCCTTTTAGGTCGTGATGAAAATAAAATAAAGTACATTAAAAAGTATCTTCAGGCTGTAGGAATGTTTCGAGATTTCAATGACCCTTCTCAAGACCCAGACTTTACCCAGGTATGAGAGTGCTTTCCACTGAGCATGTATTTCCTCTTCCTCAAGGCTGCGATTTTAATTGTGTTTTTTTTTGGGGGGGATGCATTGGTAGGAAATTAGTCACTGCCAAGGCATTACAAGGGAACGGAGTGTTAAAAGGTTGAAAAACCAAAAGGATAAGGAAATTGTAAAGATAACAATAATATAACTTCTTACATTCCTACTGGCTTAATCATTGTAAGTTAAGTGTGCTTCCCTATTTGAACTACTGATTCATGCCTTTTACGTGGAAGACCATTGAAAGACTTTGCTAACGGAATAAGAATGATACAATAGAGACTCAGGGGAAAGGGTGGGAGGGGGGTGAAGGATAAAAGATTACACATTGGGTATGGTGTACACTGCTCAAGTGATGGACGCACCAAAACCTCAGAAATCACCACTAAAGAACTTATTCTAGACTTCACTACAGGAACAAGAGCTGTTTAAAAGATAAACCATCATTATTATAGACCTAGAAAGAAGTGAAGGTACAAATAGGTCAGTTTTGTTTATCCTGACTTAACTTTATTTTCTAAGGTGTAAACTGAATCCACATTTTTCTAGACCACAAGGTAAACTGGTCCTGCGACCCTTGTTTGGTTTCTTATTACATTGAGGAAAGGAAATATTCAATTAGACTAAGGCTCATTTCCTGGTGTTGATAACTTAATGGCTGCATCCCTCCCAAATCACCTTAAAAGTGTAATGGTTTATGTATGATTTTTAACAGAAAACCCACCTTCAACCTAACTCAGCCATACAAAGCATGATGAGCCGCCTCCAAGGATGGGCGAGTGGAGAACACTGGGCATCTGCAGTGCCCACCCTGTTCTTTCTGAGAGGTGGCAAGGCTGCCTGCCTGTCTCCTGCTACTTAAGTGCCCATTGTGATCTTGGGAAATAAATCACTTAAAATTAATTAAGAGGATTAAGAGAAACATTGGCTTCCTTGTTTTTGAATGTGGTAGTTTTGTTTATTTGCTTATTTTTATAGTTGTGATGTTTTAAATTCTCTGGCATGCTTTGGGTTTCCTCTTTGTGGGTATAATGTAAACTCTATAATTTATTTTCTTGTGAGTCAACAGGTTGTGGACTTAGATTTGAAAACAGTAGTGCCTTGCTGCAGTGGACCCAAAAGGCCTCAGGACAAAGTTGCTGTGTCTGACATTAAAAAGGACTTTGAGAGCTGCCTTGGAGCCAAGGTAGGGGCCTGAGGGAAGAGGTTGAATCGTCTCAACTCTACCCTTGCCTGGTTACTCAGTGTCCAGGCTTTCATCCTGCTTGATGATGAATCTTTCTGTAGCCTGTTTCTCCATTCTTAAGTCCTTAATGACTTCCTTCATTAGCCACAAGCCAAGCAGCAAGAGCTATCAGAAACACAGGTCAACCCACCTTTTTAAGCTTGTCTGCTTTTCACAGGACCCTCACCATATTGTTTACTCACCCAAGGTTTTCTAGCTGTTGTACCTTTCGTGCATGCCCCTCCCTGCCTGAAAGTCTCTTCTCCAACTTGTCATATTCTGTTCTGTGAATTCCATAAAACTTGGTTCAGATACCAGCTACTCAGCATTGGGGTCTCAGAATCCCATAGCAGAAAGTCATCTTTCCCTTGTTGGACACTTCATGGCGCTTGGTCTGAAATATTTTGATAGCGTTCCATATTTTTTAACTTACATTGCTGGTACTTTATTTGCATGTATGATTTCTGTTACTAGACTGTACATTTGAGAATAGGATTTGTGTCTGAATCACCTTGGGAGCCCACAAGGTACCTAGCACAGTGTCTTATATGCAGTAGATTTTCAATGAACATTTTCCAAAGGAATGATGAAGGTGTATCATCTGTGAGACACCAGTATTATGGCAAATATTCAGCTGTACTTTGTTTGTGGTGTTGATCATGATGAATCTGGTCAAAATAGTGCCTTTTTAAAAATTTCCGTAAGGTGAGAACCATAGTCTTCATCAGTCCATATCCATTAAACTGTACAATAATGTCATAAATTTAAACCAAATTTGTAGTTTTAGCATTTACATTTTTGAGGAGGAAAGGATGTAATTGTTACTAATTTCAATGCAGAGTAAGAATGAGATATCATGACTGCTTTTTGTAAAGATTTAAAAGGAATAATTTTATTTTTTTTAAGACAGAGTCTTGCTGTCACCCAGGCTAGTCTCGTTTCACCATTTTGGCCAGGCTGGTCTCAAACTCCTGACCTTGTAATCCACCCGCCTTGGCGTCCCAAGTGCTGGGATTACCGATGTGGGCCACCACAACCAGCCAAAAAGAGTAATTTTTCTGTGGCATTTCAGAGTTTACTTGCAGAGATACTTACGCCTTGTTAAGAATTGGCCTTTAACATTATACTTACCGAAGTATTCCTTCATCTAAAGTGAGAACTGTTGACTATATGTATGTTTTTTCTTCTAGCCAGAAATATGTGTATTTTATTTAAATATATTCCTATATTTATTTTTTCTTCTTTTAGCAAGGATTTAAAGGATTCCAAGTTGCTCCCGAACATCACAGTGACCATAAAACCTTTATCTATGATAACACTGAATTCACCCTTGCTCATGGCTCTGTGGTCATTGCTGCCATTACTAGCTGCACAAACACCAGCAACCCATCTGTCATGTTAGGGGCAGGTAAGTGCATCTGACTCCATTTTCATGCTCATATGCATGTGTAGGTGGAAATAACCCAAGACATGTCCCAGGGTCTCAGCAGAGTTCTACATGTAGTTCCCTGAACCTCATCTTTTCCAGATACAGATATTTATTGGCCCATAAATATCTACACAATAAATAGTGTTCAAAGCAAAGTTTTTAAAATAGAAGGTACACTGCATAATAGTCTCTCTTGAGAATTAACACAGAAAAAAAGTAGAGGAAAGCAAAGGAAGCTAGATTTCTGGGAAAGCCTACATTCTTATGTCAGACTCTGGAAGAAAAATAAAGTGTTGTCATAGACTTTGTTCTCTGTGAAACCCCTGAGCAGCAGGATTGAGTTCTGACTTGGATGCTGGGAGGTGTTTCTGAATGAGGCCACAGGGCACTGGCTGATAAAACCTGGGGCACCTGACCTGTTTCACAATTCTGGTTAAGTTGTTAATATTTACATATACGGTTTCCCTACCATAAGGTCTCTTTAGTTTTCAAGTTTTTAGTCATCCCCAAAGCTTCTCTTGTATCCATCAACAGACCAAACAGTGTCAACTGTTCCTTTTTATGAAGCAGACACAGGCATAAGGAAAACCTTCTTTGCCTGAGTCCATGTATTGCCACCTAAGCTTTCCTTGTCTGGTCTGGAGGAAACGAGTCTTCTGTAGGCAAGTCAGCAGCTTGTCTGTGGCTTTTTGTCCCCTCATGCTCCCACCCCCACTGCTCATGTTTTTGCTACTTCTGTGATACTTCCTAAGACAGAGCACCCAGTGTTCCAGTAGCAGTCTCTGTATCTGGCAAAGTCCAGCAGTCCAGGAGCTCTTAATCCTCCACTTTAAGATATATCTGCACTTGGTTTTTATTTCTTGGCTGACTGTTCCTTGCCAACCAGAACATAGTTGATATAGTTTTAGAAAGGGCTCCTTCAATTATGATTTTCATCCAAATCAAACATAATTAGAAAGATCATTTTCCCTCAAAAAAATGAAAAGCTCATTTTATAATATATTCCTAAACAGGTTTAGGTTTATCTCTTTTAAAAAAAAAAGTAAGCAAATCTCTTTCTTCATTTCCTTGCCAAGTTTTGAGTTTACTGCATACATTTAAATGACTATTGGCCAGGGAGCCTTTAGATTTCTGTTCGGCAGCAGAAACAGCAGATAGTGCCAACATGAAGGGAGCATGGTCAGGTAGTGGCAGGAAATGCAGACTGAAGATAATCAGGCTCTTTTCCGAAGTGCACCTGGCACCTAGAGCAGGTGGCCACCCACACTGCATCTGTGTTTACATTTCACAGGATTGTTAGCAAAGAAAGCTGTGGATGCTGGCCTGAATGTGATGCCTTACATCAAAACTAGCCTGTCTCCTGGGAGTGGTGTGGTGACCTACTACCTACAAGAAAGTGGAGTCATGCCTTATCTGGCTCAGCTTGGGTGAGGGAGAGTTTTCTTTTGCACCATTGCTTTTGTTGAATTTTATTCCTCATGTACCTTGCTGTGTCACCTTGTAACAGATGTGAAATTAACTGATGATATCTAATTGCATAGTTGCTTATCAGACGGTAGAGACTTAAACCCTTAACATTCCATCTAAAGAGGGCCCTCCCGCATGGTTCTGCGGGTTGTTCATCACACAAGGGGTACCCTCTAAGCGCAGAGCAGGGGCTAAACTCAAACCTGTGCTCGGCTTACCAAGCCTTGTGCTCTGATGTGGTGCTGTACCTTCCTGGAAGAGGGGCTGCCTTTTCTCAGTTGCACCGAGGTGTGTTATGGAGTAGCAGTGGCTCTGCAACTGAGAGTCTGTCTTTTGATATGAAAATAATTATTAAATATGGTTAAAATCATTCTGATTCCTTGAGGCAAATTAGTTACAGTAGTGCATTGCTTAAAGACAGCAGTACAGGCCAGGTGCAGTGGCTCACACCTGTAATCCCAACACTTTGGGAGGTGGAGGCAGGCAGATCACAAGGTCAGCAGTTCGAGACCATCCTGACCAACATGGTGAAACCCCATCTCTACTAAAAATACAAAAATTAGCTGGGCGTGGTGGTGGGCACCTGTAATCCCAGTTGCTCGGGAGGCTGAAGCAGGAGAATGGCTTGAATCCAGGAGTTGGAGGTTGCGGTGAGCCGAGGTCGTGCCATTGCACTCCAGCCTCGGAAAAAATAGATAAACTCTGTATCAAAAAAAAAAAAAAAAAAAAAAGCAGTACAGGCTGGGCGCGGTGGCTCATGCCTGTAATCCCAACACTTCAGGAGGCTGAGGCGGGCGGATCACAAGGTCAGGAGATTGAGACCATCCTGAACAACATGGTGAAACCCTGTCTCTACTAAAATACAAAAAAAAAAAAATCAGCCAAGCGTGGTGGCACACACTTGTATTCCCAGCTACTTGGGAGGCTGAGGCAGGGGAATCACTTGATCCCAAGCAGCTGTGGTTGCAATGAGCCAAGATTGTGTCACTGCACTCCAGCTTGGCATCAGAGCAAGACACCATCTCAAAGAAAAAAAAAACAGCAATACATTCTGAGAAATGGTGTGTTTTGGGCAATTTTGTTGTTGTATGAACATCATAGAGTATACTTGCATGGACCTCCGTGGTATAGCCTATTACACACCTAGACTATATGGTGTGGACTACTGCTCCTAGGCTATAAATCTGTATAGTATGTTGCTGTACTGAATACTATGGAAAGTTGTAACCCAGGGGTATTTATGTATCTGAACACAGAAAAGGTACAGTACACCAGGCACGGTTGCTCATGCCTACAATCCCAGTACTTTGGGAAGCCAAGGTGGGCAGATCACTTGAGGACAGGAGTTCGAGACCAGCCTGGCCAACATGGCGAAACCCCATCTCTACTAAAAATACAAAAATTTGCTGGGTGTGGCGGTAGGCGCCTGTCATCCCAGCTATGCAGGAGGCTGAGGCAGGAGAATCACATGAACTTGGGAGGGGGGGAAGTTGCATTGAGCCAAGATTGCACCACTGCACTCCAGCCTTGGGCGACAGAGGGAAACTCCATCTCAAAAAAAAAAAAAGGTACAGTAAGAATACAGTGTAAAAGATAAAAAATGGTGCATCTATCTAGGGCACTTACCATGAATGGACTTTGCAGGACAAGAAGTTGCTTTGAGTGAGTCAGTAAGTGAGTGGTGAGTGAATGTGAAGGCCTAGAACATTACCATACACTACTGTAGACTTTATAAACACTGGACACTCAGGCTACACTAAATTCATTTTTTAAAAAATGTTTCTTTAATAATAAGTTAACCGTAGCTTACTTTTATTTTGCAATTTTTAAGTTTATTGAAACTCTTGACTCATAATACTTAGCTTAAAACAAATGTGTAGTTGTTCCAAAGTATTTTCTTTATATCCTAATTTCATAAGGCTTTTTCTATTTTTGAAGTTTTATATTTTTACTTTTTAAACTTTTTTGTTAAAAACCAAGACAGGCTGGGCACAGTAGCTCATGCCTGTATTATCAGTGCTTTGAGAAGCCAAGGCAAGAGGATTGCTTCAAGCGAGGAGTTTGAAACCAGCCAAGACAACATAGTGAGACCCCTGTTTCTATCAAAAAACAATTGAAAACAATTAGCCAAGCATGGTGGTACATGCCTGTAGTCCCAGCTACTCACAAGGCTGAGGGTGCAGGATGGCTTCAGCCCAGGAGTTTGAGGCTGCAGTGAGCTATGATCACGCCACTGTACTCCAGTTTGGGTGACAGCGAGACCCTATCTCAAAAAAAAAAAAAAAAAGAAAAACTAAGAGATAAACACACACTTTAGGCCTACACAGGGTCAGGATCATCAGTATTACTGTAATATCAGCACTTTGGGAATCCGAGGCGGGAGGATCCCTTGAGCCCAGGAGTTCAAAACCAGCCTGAGCAACATAGAGAGACCCCGTCTAAAAAAAATTTTAAAAAGTAAAAATATGAATAGTATTCTTCTTATGCTATACGATAAGCTATATCAAAATGCTCTCAAGAAGCTTTTAGAAATAGCACTATACTGAACTTAGTTCATGCACTGAAATTCCTTTTTGAACAGTGGTCTCCAGCAACTGGCCAGCAGAAGGACTCACTGAAAGTGATTCTTTTTTTGTGTGCTTCTCTCTCGGTGCCTAGGTTTAACGTGGTGGGCTATGGCTGCATGACCTGCATTGGCAATAGCGGGCCCTTACCTGAACCTGTGGTAGAAGCCATCACGCAGGTAATTGCAGAGGTGCCTGCAGGTCTTCGGAGCAGTTGTTTCTTTTCTTGTAACGTGTGACAAAAATGCTGGTATTTTCAAGAAGGTCCATGAAAGCAGGGGACGTGGTTTAGAGTATGGTCTTTTGAGTTTAGCTAAAATTACTAGCTGGGTAACCTTGGGCAAGTTCATTAACCTATCTGTGCCTGGGTTTTCACAACTGTATATTGGAGATGATAATGGTATCTATTTTATAGAGTTGTGAGAATTAAGATGATGATAAATCACTTTAGTGCAGTGCCTGGCACTCAAGGAAATGCTCAGTTCTTGCTGGTTTTGACTACCAAGAGCTCTACAGTTGTTCATTATAGGTATTGGCAGTGCAAAAGTACCTGGTTTTTGCCATTTCAGTGATGAAGACTGCAATTACTTTTGTACCAACCTACATAATTTGAAAATTGGTTCAAAGTGAGACAAGTCTCCACACGAATGAATCTAAACTAAATTGCTTTGGCTTGATTTTTGTAAAAAAAAAAAAAAAAAAAAAATGCTGAACCTTGGAAAAATATTATTTGGTTTGCTTTGCATTAATTGTAGACTCTATGTAAGTCATTGTGACTTCCTTTAGCTGTTAGGTCTTTCCCACCTGTTCTTGGGCCCCAGGCAGCAATAACTAGTATGTTGCCTTCTAACTACCTGGTATTTTCTCAAGAGCAGAAATCACTAAACATGTCTCTGCTTCCTTTGACCCAGAGTATCTCCCACAGGGACACCCCTGTGTACCCTTCTCCCCTCTCGTAGGAGAGAACCAGGTAAAAAGGGCAGCTTAAAGGACTGTATCTTTGTGATGTGGAAACTCTCACAAATGTTCTGAGACAAGAAGCCTAGTCAGTCTCTCCTTTTAGTGACCTGATTTTTCTCTCGCCTTATACAGGGAGACCTTGTAGCTGTCGGAGTACTATCTGGGAACAGGAATTTTGAAGGTCGAGTTCACCCCAACACCCGGGCCAACTATTTAGCCTCTCCCCCCTTAGTAATAGCATATGCAATCGCTGGGACCATCAGAATTGACTTTGAGAAAGAGCCACTGGGTAAGATTTTGTTTGTGCGGCCATAATTTTTTTCCACTGAATTCAGAAGTATTACTGGAAGAAAGTTGCTGCTTTTTAAAATGAGAAATGAAGCATAGAACCTCCAGGGATAAGACAAAGAGGAGAAACTTCTTTATTCTCCAATACACAGCTAAGACTTAACTGCAGCAGTTAAAACAAGAATCTAGTGAGGGTAAAGGATGACAAAAGGAAAACAGATGCCAAAAGGAATAGACATCTTGCTAGTCTGGTTTCTTCTGTAGTTCCTCTTTCTAGCTCTCACTTTAATGATAGGCATTGTTTTAATATATACTCTCTAGAAACATACTGCAGATATTTCAACTTCTCAAAATTCCAAAGAAATGATACATCACCTCCTTTCCTCAGATCAGCTTGTTTGCTCGCCCCCCCTCAATCCATTCTAAGCATAACAGATAATATGAAAACAATGCCCCTGAAATTTACTTTTAGGAAATCATAACTTTAGAGGTACATTTGATCCTCATTATTTGTGAGTTCTATGCTGCAGAGTTTCCTAGTCACTAAAATGTATTTTAACCGTAGTATGTTTATGGTCATGCACAGATCAGCACAAAGGGGTGAAAAATGTACGTCACTCAACGCACACGTTCTATGCTGAGGTCTGAGAAGGTGTCACTCTGCCCTCTTGTTTCAGCTCTTGTGATATATGAGAATCCTTTTCTTGGTCTACTTAATGCCATGCTTTTTGTGGTGATGTCGCTGTTCAAAATGGTCCTCAAGCGTAGTCCTGAAGTGCTGTCTGGCATTCTTAAGCACAAGCAGACTGTGATGTGCATTGTGTTTAGATAGGCTTCATTCGGAAGAGTTATAGTGCTCTTGGCTGGAAGTTCAATGTCAGTGAGTCAACAATTTATATTAAATAAGGTGTCTCTCACATGAAGCAAGGTTATGTATTGATTGGTGACCACAGGCTCCCAGGAACCTCACCCTGTATTTCCCCAGTGGCAATGATTCTGTATCCACTCATTCAGTGTTCACATGGGCTTTATAGAACATAACTACCGAGAACGAGGCTTGACTCTATGTAATCATGAAAATGGCATATTAGAAAGTTTTCTCATTAATAAACATTTCTTCCCCAGGAGTAAATGCAAAGGGACAGCAGATATTTCTGAAAGACATCTGGCCGACTAGAGATGAGATCCAGGCAGTGGAACGTCAGTATGTCATCCCAGGGATGTTTAAGGAAGTCTATCAGAAAATAGAGGTGAGGTCCCACACTGCCCTCCCTGCCTCAGAGGATCTAAGGGAAGGCTGCTCCCTTTGTGTCCTATCTGCAGACCTCGAGACTAATAGGAATATAAACTATAGAGAGTAATATTTATTCCTTTAGATAACTGGGGAAGTGATTCTCCGTCATTTTTCTCCTGTGACTCGCATTTTTACAAATCCCATCTCCCCCAAATGTTCCCAGATTTGGACAAGTCGGTGACAGCCTAGAGAAGAAAGCCTCAGGTTCAACTCTCCAAAACTCCACCCCTTTCTAGGATACCCTGGTGTGTGTGTCAGCTGTGGCGAAGACCCCTGGTGGCCACTATATTGTGTCACTGAAGTGGAGTCCATTGGTTGAATGCACCTCTCAGAATGCATTTTTGCATGCTTTAAAGAAAAATTGAGGCCACTCAGTAGGAAGTGCCAAACTACCGACATAAAACTTTCCATACATTTTACAGATAGGAGGAAATGTATGGGGCTCAGCGTCATATTCTGAGACTCTTGGATATTATTCCTTCCCTGCCTTCTGCATTCAGCTGACCCAAGGGCTTCTGACTGGGGCTGGTGGTTTAAATGACAGAACTGTCTGGGGCAAGGGTGATGTGGGTGTGATGTTCACACACTGCACCCTCCACAGGTGCTCCTTGGGAGATGGTGTTAGGGAGCTTGGCAGGCATTGTGCTAAATATGTTACTCCAAAGGCCGAGTTAGTGGACCTGTGAACAGAATTCTAACCAATTTTAATGCATAACAGCTGTCATTTGCTACCCAGTATCTACGTGACCTGGAAGGCCACTTCCCAAAACACTCAGAGTAATTTCCTCTTTGGTACAATCTGGATTATTATTTCATAAGTTACTGATAAGCATATGCATTAGTTATCTATTACTATGCAACGGATTACCCCAAAATATAGTCAGTTGAAACAACAAACATATAGTCTCCCAGTTTCTGTGGGTCAAGAATCCAGGTACAACTTCACTGTATACCTTCACAGGGCTCCAATCAACACGTCATCTGGGGCTGTAGTCTCTGGAGGAGGGTCCACTTAGGCTCACTCATGTGCCTGTTGGCAGAATCAAGTTCCCCAAGGGCTGTTGCACTGAGGTCCTCCATTCCTCACTGGTTGTTAGCTGGAAGCCTCCCTCAGCATCTTGCTATGTGGGTCTCTTTATGGCTTACACATGGTAGCTGGCTTCCATCAGAGAGAGAGACAGAGAGAGAGAGAGAGAGAGAGAAAGAAAGAGAGAGAGAAAGAGAGAGAAAGAGAGAGAAAGAGAGAAGGCAGGTCTCAATAACCTAATCTAGGAGATAGTCACTAGCTTCAGCCTACACTCAACAGGAGGGGGTCAACTAAGGATGTGAATCCCAGGAGGCAGGATCCCACCCGCCATCGTAGAGGCTGCCTATCACAGTGCACGTGTATGATGATGTTTTTGAGAGACAAGTCTCGCTTTGCCACCTAAAGCTGGAGTGCAGTAGCACCATCATAGCTGATTGTCCCCTCAAATTCCTGAGCTCAAGCAATCCTCCCACCTCAGCCTTCTAAGTAGCTGGGACTACAGGGGCATGCCACCACACACAATTTTTTAATTTTTGTAGAAACATGGTTTTGTCATCTTGCCCAGGCTGGTCTTGAACTCCTGGGCTCAAGCCATCCTCCCACCTGAGCCTCCCTAAGTTCTGGGATTAATAGATATGAGCTACCACACCCAGCCCACAGTGCCTATGGATTTTTAAGTTACTTAGCATGACACACTGTTAGTATAAATGAACTCCTGTCTGTGGCTGTTGAGAATAAAAATGGTTTCTAGTGTACCTTTTAGCTTGAATGTATGTTTTGTGTTTGCATATTAAATTTTCTCTGGAATGGAGTGTGACTAGATCTGCCTTTCTTTTCTTTCTAAGACTGTGAATGAAAGCTGGAATGCCTTAGTAGCCCCATCAGATAAGCTGTATTGCTGGAATTCCAAATCTACATACATTAAATCACCACCATTCTTTGAAAACCTGGTATGGCTTTTTATTTTTTAACAAAATGAGTCCTTTGAAGGATTTCTTTCCTAATAATATCTACTTTATTACCCCATACTCCTGCTTCGAGTACCCATTTTATGAAAACCTTTGCAAACCCAAGCAGATATTGCCAGGGAGAGTATTGGGAGGCTGGGCTATTTGGCTGCTGTGGGCCTACAGTTTATCTGTGCAGGGGTTCTGCGTGGATGTACACAGGCACCTTGGTGATTGGGTGCCACCTGGACTTAGACCTAGTAGAGTCTGAGGGACTGTTCCAGGAGAACATCCCCAGAGCCTGCCATAGTGAACATTATACTCATAAAAACCAGGGACATCGTCCCTGAAACTGATGATCTAGAAGTTTATGCTCTCCTGGGTGGGTCACTGTGAGAAGGGGATGCAGTAGAGGTCAGGATTCCAACTGTCCTCAGCATCTGAGGAATTCTAGGAATGTGAAGAGAGAGAATGTCATTTGCAGCTGCATTACTGTTGCTTTTGAGGGGATATTGCCAGTACTTCACCTTTTTTTCAAGATTGAGATATAAATGTTTAGAGTAAATTCACCTTACTTTTCTTTGCATCTCTGATAAAAACTAGAACACTAGAATTTTCTGTGCATTGGTGTGGAACTGTAATCTGGTTCAGGTGCATAGACCACCATTGTTGAGAATGATCTGCCGACTTGAGAAAACATGGGCCAATGCTTTTTGTATTCTTTGCTAGACTTTGGATCTTCAGCCCCCTAAATCTATAGTGGATGCATATGTGCTGCTAAATTTAGGAGATTCAGTAACAACTGACCACATCTCTCCAGCTGGAAATATTGCAAGAAACAGCCCTGCTGCTCGCTACTTAACTAACAGAGGGTAAGTACGAGTGAGGTGGGAAGGACTAAACGCAAAATTGGAGTAACAGAATGAATGAGGCCAGCATTTCTCTCTTCACCTGGCACTTTGGAATCAGATTCTTTGGTTTTTCACTGAGGCTTAACCCTGGGACTTAAAAACCAATTGCGTTTTCTGTTTGCTGCTTAACAGTTTCTGTGGGAGAAACCATTAACATGTGAATCCCAACAAGGGGAAGGGGAAAGGGACCTTCATTTGAGGAAGTGTATATATTAGGCCCAACTGTCATCCTTGCTCCAGAGTTGGCTGATCCTTCAAGTACAAGGCTCTGCTCTTAACCTGAGGCAGAGCCTGGCCTTGCCTGAGGCATAGGGCAGAGGCAGAACCTGAAATGCATTGCCAGGTCCTGGTTGAGAAACCTAACGTTTACAGAGCACTGCTTGGAGGATTTGCAGCTTACTCATCCATTTATCAGTTCTTCAGTCTCCTGCTGATACTCATAGGTATACCAGCAATATCAACTACTGTCTCATATATTAATATTAATCAAGGTCAGTGGTTCCCCAATCTGAGTTTCCATGAGAATCACTTGAGGAGGTAAATATTCCTGGTTCCTATCCCCATCTCCTGAATCAACTCCTTCAGGGATTCTCCAGAGCAAATTTGCAGAACAGAATCCAAATACCTTTTTTCTGTTGATTTTTGACCCCTTTTCAGGCATGAACACTTCAGAGAATTGAATGAAAGCCAATCTAATGCCTTCTCAGAAAAATGCACATACCCACAACATTTTGCATAGTTTCAGGGGTTCCGAGACATACTCACCTGCTCCTGAAACCCATTAAACTCTCTCAGTCCAATTAGATCTACCCATTAATTAAATCATATTAACACATCCATCCCCTACTATTTTAAGAAACAGCTCAGTGAACTGGTCACTGTGTTAATCGTAAGGTATGTTTCCTGACACTGCAAAGTTTCCTTTCCCTGTGGGCCCACAGACAAGATTTCCTCTGATTTGGGGACCAGAAATAGCTGTTCTACTTCTTTGGCACTGCTTCGATTTCTCTCTCATGAAAGTTATAAGTTATTTTGCCAGTTGTGTTTCTTTCCTTTGCATTGAGTTCCTGATAACTCGGACAGATTTGAAACTGTTTCTGGTTACTTAATAGAAACTGTTACTGTTTCCCCCTATTCGTAGCCCATCTGATTTCCCTACCCTAAGTCTTCTCTTTGCTTCCATTTTCTCTTAGTTTTAATTTAGCTCTTTACCTTATATGAAACTTTGTAAGCTACCCTACTAACAAATAAAATATTTTTTAGAGTTCCTTATTTTTCTAACCAGATTTGAAAGACTCTGAGTTAATTCCAGGAGAATACTGATTTATGCCTCTCACCACCCCTTCTCACTTCTCTCTCTGTTCTCTGTTGAAGCTTTGGGGACAGCTTTTCTGCTGTGGACAACAGTGCTTAGGAGATTTAGAGAAACAGCCAGATCTATGTTTTTTTTTTCTTTTCTTGGTATAAGCTAAGGTTAATCTTCGCTTGCTTCACTAAGCCAGCTCCTTTCTTGCTTGCCTTCTTAGCCTAACTCCACGAGAGTTCAACTCCTATGGCTCCCGCCGAGGTAATGACGCCGTCATGGCACGGGGAACATTTGCCAATATTCGCTTGTTAAACAGATTTTTGAACAAGCAGGCACCACAGACTATCCATCTGCCTTCTGGAGAAATCGTGAGTATTGTCTTCTGCTTCCTGCAGACACTAGCATTTGTCAGCCTTGGCTGAGATTGGATATTTACAGTTACATACCTTTAGGGTTTAGTTTTTCTTCACAGCTCCATCCTACCTCAAACTAACCATGGTCCTCCTCACCAGGTGTCCATATGCGTAGAATCTATCATTGACAATTCAAACCTTTTCTTCTTGCTTAGAGATTCTAAACCATGGTTTCATTCTCGTGTCTTAGGAATTGAGCTTTGAGTGAAATTTCATTTAAAGTATTTGAAGGGGAAATACTGGGTTAAATTAAAGGATATTAAGAAGTGCTATTGTATGACTTTATTGGCATGTAATTTAATTCATCTAATCCACATGAAAAGAAGGAGTAGAGAGGTGCTTGTAGGCATGCTTTGGTTCTAATGGGAACTACTAGGGTCAGTGTGTCGCAGCAGGCATTGCTTGCTCCCGGTGCTACGTTATACTAGCTGTGGAGCCTTGAAGTTATTTCCATCTCTGAGCCTCATTTCTCTCACCTGTGAAGTAAAAAAAAACTACCTACCTTGGAAGAAAGCTCTGACGCTTAAAATGAAATTGACTGAAATATAAAACCTAGCGTAGAGTCTGGTGCGTGTCATAGGTCCTTAGTGTCACTTCCCTTCCCAGTGAGTGCTGTGAAATTGTCTGAAAACTGTTTAAGAAATAACCCTGCCGACTTATTTTAAAACAATAATAGCTAATATGTCTATGGCACTTAATTACATTCCAGGTGTTCTCTTAAGCTCTTTGCATATACTGAATTATATAACGTTGTTAACAACCCCTTGAGATAGGTACCATGATTATCTGTGCTTTAAATTGAGAACTGAAGCATTAAGAGGTCATATTACTCCTTCAAGTTGCACAGTGGAAAAGCTGGAATTAAAACCCAGAAAGTCTGGCTCTGAAGTCAGTGCCCTTTACCACCACACATACTGCCTCGTAACTGATTATGTAACACAAACTTGTTCTGTAGAGATGATCATTGATCATCAGGACCTAGCCCAGCAGATCCTTGTTCAGTGAATAGCAGAGGTCACAGAATGTTAAATGAAAAAACATACCTGTTGAATGATGGAATACCCTAGAGACCAACGGGAAATACTCGTGGTTATAGGCATTGGGGGGCCCCTAATAAACGTCATAGTGTACCTCACTCATTTACAAGCCCTGCATAACATAGAATTTCTAGTCAGATGTCTAGAGCCTCATCTTAAGAGACAGGGGTGGGGGGAGTGCAAAAAGTAAAAGAAAAAAATTCTATCCTCAGAGAAGAGTTCATTTTCTGTTGCTATGAAGCAATCAGACAACAAGAAAGAACATTTTAAATTTAAAAAGGAAATTCAAAGAAGTTGATTAGTCGAGAATATTTCCTAGAATATGTAACAGAAAGATAAGAGAAAAAAATGTAAGAACTGAACTCAGGAGGCCCTAACACCTAACTAAATAGAAGTGCTAAAAAGAGAACAGACAAAATGCAAGAGAGGAAATTATTTCAAAATGAAATAAAAAGCTACAAGTAAAATTGCTCCCACTGAATGTCTGAGAATCCACATTGAAAAGGCCCATCTAAATAATTTTAAAAGACTCATTCCAAGTTATATCATTGTGAAATTAAGAGCAACCAAAAGGAGAAATCTCAACAAAACAGCTTACATGAAACAACAGGAAATAAGGACATGTTCCAGACTTCTTGTTGCTAGAAACTTAGACTGAGGAAAATGGTTTGCACCCTAAAATCTACTCCCATCAGACCACCAGTGAAATGCATTTAAAGTAATGACACATTCAGATATTCAAAAGCATAAAAAAAAATAGCCCACGACACATTCCTTTGGAAGCTACTTGGCAATGTGTTCACCAAAATGAGGGAGTAAACCAAAGGGGAAGACATAGGATCCAGATGAACGGAATCCCCAAGATGCTGGTGAAGGAAGAGCCCTCTGTAACAGGAATGCACCAAGCTCACAGAGCAAACAGCCCAAGTTGGAACAGGACTGAGAGCTCCAGGAATGATAGTGCCATGACAGATTTTAAAATGGTAGATTGCCTGATGTGTTTCAATGTCTTTACAGGAGATTTGTACTGTAGGGCTTAAGTTGTACTATAGGAACATAGAAACAGGAAAAACAGAAAAAATGAACATTAGTAATTTTCAAAAAAATTCATTCGAAAAAGTGAAAATTACTAACTCCAGTAGAAACATGTCTTAAATTGCCAAGAAAAGGAAATCATAGTACATTACCTGGCTCAGCTGTAAACAGTATTTACATAGTCATAATCATGTAAACAGCAAATGCTGACTTACTAAAATAACTATATTGGGAGGCTAGGGAGAAAGGAGATGTGTGGAAGAGGAAAGAGTAGGAGAAGTAAATCCTCAGAGTAGGAAATTGACAATAACAAAAACGGAGAAATGAAGAACAAGTAGTTTAAACATAATACCTAGAGGTATAAAGGCACAGTAACAGAAGAAATAGCTAAATGTTATGTTCTCTTTAGAAGAGTGTAAGAGTGCAGGCAGCTGTTGCTTTCTAAGCTATGGAGGGCTCTCAGCATGGCGCGTTCAATAGAAAAGTCAGGAGACCTGAGTTCTAGACCTGCTTAGTCCCTCTGAGCTTGGGTAACATGATGGGCTTTGCCATGAGATTATCAGCTTTACAGTACTTTTTAAAGCACACGCTCTCACATTGTTAATACCCAAAGCTATAATCTCTGAAAATAACAGATAAGTTGTTTCTTTCTGGTCTTTGAAAGGATCCAGACAATTTAGTTGAACAGAAGAAGGTTTTTCACTGTTTCTATGACAGTTCCTATACTTATGAGTTCTGTCTAGCTGAAGACATACAGAATCCTATCCAAGTTTAGGTAATGCCATGTGAAATTAACCACAGGTTCCATCAGTACACCAAAATACAAATTTGTGAATGCCTATTTGAGAATTTTCTTTAGCTCCTGTCTCTCTTTTGAGGAATTTTATCTTCTGACTTACAGCCAGGAAAAATAATAGTACTGCTCAGCCACCAGAGATGATGTCATGTCTTTGTAAACTCTCAGTTCTGCAGATATTCAGATTTCCTGTGAGAAATCTGTTTTTTTGTTTCTAGTGTACTAAAATATTAATCTTGTTCTACTTTTTATTGACTTGGGCTTCCATTTGCATTTCTAGCATCTCTACCCTTGACTTCCATGTAGAAAAGTTTGCACTTAATATAATTTCAGAACATGTTACCTTTGTGTTTTGTTACCCTTTACAACTGACCTCACTGAGTTTCTGATACTGAGTCAGAATCAATGTTTAGGTTGGATTCTGTTTGAGTTTTAAAATAGTTTTGTCAATGGAAAAGAAAAATCTGATCTAGTTTCCTTTTGTCCCTGATGCCTTAGGATTCTAATGTGTTTATAAAACCAACAACAGTTAGGCATTTGTGTCAAAAGAATATAAAATGGTTTTTAAGAATACAGAATTTAAGGCCAGGAGCAGTAGCTTATGCCTGTAATCCCAGTACTTTGGGAGGCTGAGGTGGGAGGATCACTTGAGGTCAAGGGTTCGAGGCAAGTCTGGCCAGCATGGTGAAACCCCGTCTCTACTAAAAATACAAAAAATAGCTGGGCTTGACGGCGGGCGCCTGTAATCCTAGTTAGTTGGGAAACTGAAGCAGGAGAATCACTTGAAACCCAGGAAGCAGAGGTTGCAGTGAGCTGAGATCGTGCCACTGCACTCCAGCCTGGGTGATAGAGTGAGACTCTATCTCAAAAACAAGAATACAAAATTTACTTTGGTAAAAGTAAAAAGATCAAGATAATTGGGAATTTGTAGACCAGACATCTGATTAAGCAGACTTGGCCATCTGCAGACTCTTCTGGCCCTGCCCTCACCAGTGCTCAGGGGGCCTATGTCTACTCTTTGCCTCTCCTGCATCTGTAAAACTTCCTTTTCTCTTCTTCAGCTTGATGTCTTTGATGCTGCTGAGCGGTACCAGCAGGCAGGCCTTCCCCTGATCGTTCTGACTGGCAAAGAGTATGGTGCAGGCAGCTCCCGAGACTGGGCAGCTAAGGGCCCTTTCCTGCTGGTGAGTATGAAGCAGAGACATCCCAGGAGGCAGCTCCCCTCTGAACTGGGAGGGTGCCAACAAATCCTGTTGCTTTACTTTCCAATATGTCATGGAAGAGTAGGCTCAAAAAAGCATGTAGTGTTTATTCCTTGCCTGTTTCTTGGTGGCTCTGGATTTATTATACTTGGTGAAGGACCTATGCAGAGTTGAACTGGATGTGTCATTCATTAATGGACCTTGGGGGTGTGTCTATAGAACAGTCTGGGGGGCTCTATGAAGTCTTTGAAAACATATCCAGAAGAGAACATGTATGTCTTTCACAGGGTGAAGTTTCATGGCTTTTTTTAACATTCTCAGAGGTTGAGGAACCAAAATTTATTCAAGTCCCTTGTTCTGGGTGAATGTCAGGGATAAGCCAGGGCTATTGTATTGTCTATCAGGTTGACAAAAGAGAAAAGGAGCCTGGACTTTTTCAGGAGTTACTTTGGCAAGAATGGGTTCTAAGTCTCTTGGAAAATTGAGTCACTTTTTACAATTGCTCTTCACTGCCTATGAAAATCTGCTTATGGGCTCTTGATGAGAGAGGGAGACTTGGTCTGCACATAGGCAGGCAGCTCTTTAGAACCTTCAGCCATCTCGGGGCTCCACCTCTTGAGGTGTCTCCATAGAAGAGACCATGCAGAGAGCAGAGAGCTTTTACCTCTTGAGCATTTGCTTGCCCTAAAACAAGAAAATAATTGTGCCACCCAGCCTGAATCTTCAGGGTTGGTAAAAATGGCTTGCCTGATGTCCATTTAAATCATTTATGGCTTGCAAATTAATGCACTTGGGAAAAACTAAGTTCATATCCACAGTACAGTAAGAAAAATGTGGCTGTCTGGCACACAGTTCTCCAGACATCTAGGCTTCTGAAAATGTCTTTGAACATCACACTAATTGGTTATTTTGCTCTGAGGAAAATAGAAATGTTCTCTGATTAGTTGGTAGTAGGTCAAAGGCCTGTCGTTTCTGGAAACTACTGAAAAGAACCAGATAATTGCAGAAGAAAAGGATTTTAGGAAGAAGATTGGGACTAGTAGCCAAAATGAGACCCAGGCAGTGAGCACTCAGGGAACTCTAGATCTGATAGAGGATAAGAAGAGAACTGGCCCCTAGGGGTTCTCTACAGTCCAGACTTTCTATAGAACCACTGAGCTCTGGATGCCCAGGAGAACATATGCTCTTCTGTCTGTAGCTGCCCGGGCTGGGCCACTCAGCCATGCTGGACTGTACTTACCAGAGAGCAGTGGACAGCTATGATTTACAGCTTCTGAAGCACAGCAGCATGGCCTTTACACAGAGCTAGTGACCTGAATAGTGTGTGTTTAGAAAGCTTTCTACTTCCCCAGAATACATCCATCTATACCTAAATCCCTAGAAAATATCTACTGCCCCAAAGAGTCTTCCTTCCCTCTGTAGCAGTGCTTCTCAAGTTTGGAAACACAGGATTTTTTTTTTTAATACCTGTGCTTGGATCTTATCTCCAGAGATTCTGGTTTAATTAGTAAGGAGAAAGGCCTGGACATTGGGATTTTAAAAGCCTCCCCTGGTGATTCTGATATGCAGCAGTGGTTGAGAACCACTGCACTATAGTACATAGTCCTCAAAATTATAAGAATCACCAGCCCCCTCCCACCCCACACTCCCTGCAAGACATTCTGATGCAGCAGATAGGGGGTAGTACCCAAGTTTCTTTGTTTTTAACAAGCTCCCAAAGTAACCCTGGTGCTGGGCATCTTAAAAGTGTGCCCAAGAGACCTCTTAGGGTATTTTAATATTTTATGACAGTTAATAATAAACTAATGGGGGAGTTCTAGTTAATGGAGTACTATGCTTTATTGCTGTATAGATTCCCAATAACACATTCTTTAAGCTTCATATCAAGACTGTATTCAATGCAATATGATCTTTGAAGCAGGAAGTGTAAAAGCAGTACACAAGAGGCAATCATTTACTTTATCTGTGGTATGTTCTAAAGTTGCATTTTTGATAATAGGGAAAAATTCTATGCTGTTTTGTGATGTGGAGTCCAGATACAACGTAAGTTTGCTATCACTTGTCAGACTCCATGGGTCCAGATACCAGCACTGACTCCCTGGGTGGGTAAAGGGGGACAATAAGAGCATCTCCATCCCCAGGTTAGTGGAGGGTGGAATGAGGAATTATTTAGGTGCTTACGTAGTGCCTTTACATTGTAAGCAGTCAATCAGTAAAGACTAGCTATACTGTTATTTATCACTAGAGGATAACATTGTATGTAAAATATTAATAGGTACTTAAAATTGTTTAGGTGTGAGAACAGTTCTAACTTACAAAGTCTTTTATAAATCTGTGTATCCAAAGAAAAGACTGGAACTGTGTCTCAACTACTCTCTTTATTCATCAGGGAATCAAAGCTATCCTGGCTGAGAGCTATGAGCGCATTCACCGCAGTAACCTGGTTGGCATGGGGGTAATCCCACTTGAATATCTCCCTGGTGAGAATGCAGATGCCCTGGGACTCACAGGGCAGGAACGATACACTATCATTATTCCAGAAAACCTCAAACCACGAATGAAAGTCCAGGTCAAGGTAAGCTGGAGCATCTCTGTGCCAGGCCCCGTCAAAAGGGGCCCCTTGTTTGTAACGAATCTTGTTAGAAGGAAATCAGGTCTGGAAAGCAAAAAATATCACTCAGTAGGACTGCATTAGACTTAGGAGTCCTATTAGCACCTTTTCTACCTGCCTTCACAACATAGGATGATGCCTATGGATTTATTAATTTCCTGTTTACTCAGTTATCCTCTGTTCCATTCTTACCTCCCACCTCTACTGTCCCGTTCTCCCCAGTCTCAGCCCAGAGGCAGAGGATCGTGATGACAGCTCAGGGATGTGACATTTCACATTACCTAAAACATTTTATTATAAACATGTGAGCAACAGATACACTCATCCCTCAAGCCTGCCCATAGGCACCAGGCTTTGATTAACCCAAGAGTGAAAATGACTCATCCCTAGGCAAGGTAAAGTACCCAGGTCCTGGGGGGATTCAGTGCCTCGGGGAGGCAGTGCAAAAGTCTGTATCTCAGATAAGCAGGTGGGCCATCTGCCTAAGGGACAACCTTAATGAAACCTCTGCTGATTGGATACTTTGTCCACAGGGACTCCCCAGAGGTTTAAAAAATATTATCCCTATGTCATTAATAGCTACTGCCCTGAGAAGCTATTTTTACTTCTTAGATGCCTCTCTCCTCCCTCATTTACAGCCTGTAGTGCTTTTCAAGCTTTAATGGGCAAAGCAGCCTCCCAGGGATCTTGCTGAAATGCATCTTCTAATTTAGTGGGTCTGGGCTAGGGCCAGCAGCCTTGCATGTCCCCATGTGCTGCTGGAGTGTGGACCACACTCAAGGGGCAGGCTGAGCAAAATCTCCTCTGAACAGAGCTGTCTCGCCTCCTCCCTCAACAATTCTTCCATCATCTCTTTGTGCTGCAGCTGGATACCGGAAAGACCTTTCAGGCTGTCATGAGGTTCGACACCGACGTGGAGCTCACTTACTTCCTCAACGGGGGCATCCTCAACTACATGATCCGCAAGATGGCCAAGTAGGCCCCCATTCCCTAGGAGACCTGCACTTGGTGCTGCGCCCAGGCTCTGGCGGAGAGGCCTCCCTGGCTGCCTCGTAGATGGAGCAAGTGAGCACCAGGGTGTTGGTGCCATTCCTGTAGGCACACAACCAGAAATTTTTATATTCTCTATTTTTGTTCATCTCTTTTTCTAGAATTTGGAAGCTAGAATGGTGGGAGACTCAGTAGTGCCAGAAACAGAGAACCAAGCTTGTCTTTAAAGTTACTGGTCATGGGACGTTGATTTTTCACTGTTTCCTATTAATCTTCAGCTGAACACAAGCAAACTTTCTCAGACGGTGTTTCTTACCCTCTTACTGTTCCTCTTATACTCTACTCAATGACACCTTTCTCTTGATGGTCATTTTGCTTTCTGTATTATACCAGTGTTAACTGACATGGACATATAAGAACTTTTCACACTTCAAATCAGAGCAGTGATTCTCTCTTCTCTCCCCTTTTCCTTCAGAGTTGAATCATCCAGACACCTCACATGGACAGTTCGGGTGTTGGAGTTTTTTTGATTATGTACCTTTTGATAGATCCGCATAAAAAGAAATGTGAAGTTGTCTTTTTACTATCTCTCTTTTCATTTATCAAGAGGAGACCTCTGTTGGGTGGCAGTTTGGGAAAACAACATTTCTAATTTGAATGAAATATATTTTCAATGAAAACTTGTTGACTTTGAGTTTTGCTGTGTGTGTGGCTAGACTTTTGGGATGTTTAGAATAGAGTGACTCTCAGACCACATCATTAGGAAGCCTGAATAACCTTCATATTCTCCCATTTTTACAACTCTATCAGAACTGTACGGGTATAATGGAAATGTTCAGGAACCATTCTACTCTGCCCTGTTTGGGCGCAGACAAGAAGGAAGAGTAGCCTGGTAGCAGTAGCGATGATATTAAGTATATAAGGAAAAGCAGGTGACAGGTTTTGCTCCTTTTTACCCCTGTAGCCGTTTCTGGGCATGTCTTAGTTTGCTCGGGCTGCTATAATGTCATCTATACACTGAATGGCTGAAAGAACAGAAATTTATTTTCTTACAGTTCTGGAGGCTGGAATGCTGACATCAAACTTCTAGCCACTTCATTTTCTGGTGAGGACACTCTTCCTTGCTTACAGATGGCCACCTTTTTGCTTGTTCTTACAGGGCATTTCTTTGGTATGTGCCTGGTAGGGGACAGAGAAAATGGGCTCTCATGTCTTTTCTTAAAGCAACACTAATTGTATTGGATCAGGGTCCCACTCTCATGGAGACCCAGGAAAGCTGGTGGCATTATCACTTAGTTCAAGCCCAAATGCCTAAGAACCTGGGGAGGGGCATGGGGAATGCTGGTGTAAGTCCTGGAGTCTGAGTGCCCAAGAACCAGCAGAAGCTGTGATGTCCAAGTACAGGAGGGTGGGATCCTTCTAATGAATTTTTAATGTGGCCTGGTCATCAGAACGGCTGGGATCTAATCCTCTACTTCTCAACAGATGAGGAATCAAGACGGGTTATTTAGCATCCCTCTATTTGTGGTCCTGGGGATCTAATTTATGTTCATTAAAAATTATTACAAACAAACAGCCAGGTGCAGTGGCTCACACCTATAATCCCAGCACTTTGGGTTGCCAAGGCAGACAGATCTCCTGAGGTCAGGTGTTCCAAGACCAGCCTGGCCAACATGATGAAACCCTATCTATCTACCAAAAATACAAAAATTAGCCAAGTGTGATGGTGGGGACCTCTAATCCCAGCTACATGGGAGGCTGAGGCAGAAGAATCGCTTGAATCTGGAAGGCAGAGGCTACAGTCGGCCGAGATCGTGCCATTGCACTCCAGCCTGGGCTACAAGAGCAAAACTCCATCTCATAAAAGAAAAAAGTAACAAACAGAACTCCATTGCACAAAAAGCCTGTGATTCTCAAATTAGGATCAGTCCTAGAATACAAACACTAAGAATGGCTGAGAAAACAGACTTCACCGTCTTGGCTCCCCATTACTGAGCAGCTGGGGAGCTGTCTAGCTCCTCACATTCAGTGGCTCCTATAGTCTGAATGTTCATATCCTCCCCAAAATTCATAATGGTGAAACCTTAACCCCCCAGGTGATGGTAATAAAAGTGGGGCCTTTGGTAATAGAAGCTAAGCTGGGCCCTCCATCCAGAGGGCTCCACCTCATGGGGGTGAAGCCCTATGGATGGAGCTAGTGTCTTTTAAAAGAGGCTACAGAGACACCCCCTCATCTCTTCTACCCTGGGAGAACACAGCAAGAAGGCACCATCTGTGAACTAGAAAGTAGGTTCTCACCAGATGCTAAATCTGCCAGTGCCTTGATCCTAGACTTTCCAGCCAGAACTGTGAGAAATTTGTTTATAAGCCACACAGTCCACCATATTTAGTTACAGCAGCCCAAACAAAGACAGTGGTTATGAGGAAACAGATTCTTGTGGCTAGACTAATGGAATTGGGTCCCTTAACTCCAAGTACACCCTCTCCTTATAAAAGTATCTTGGCCAAGCACAGTGGCTCATGTCTATAATCCCAACACTATGGGACGCCAAGGCTGGAGGGTTGCTTGAGCCCAGATGTTTGAGACCAGCCTGGACAACACTCTACCGAAAGAAAAAAAAATCAGCCAGGGGCGATGGTATGTACCTGTTCAGGAGGCTGAGGTAGGAAGATCACTTGAGCCTGGGAGGTCAAGGCCATGATCACTCTACTGCACTCCAGCCTGGACAACAAACAGAGAGACACACACACACACACACACCTCACCTTGGCCAGTGTCTCAACCTTGCCCACTAACAAGGCTAAATAAACCAACTTCTTTTACCTGGTTTTTCCTTAAGGACTGGTCATCTTACTATCCAAATTAAAAATATGCTTCTCCCTCCTATATTCTTTGGGAATGAAGATTCCCATCTTCGTTCTTACAGTTTTCCAAATTCATTACTGCCTGATCCCTCCTAGGGAAAAAGGCATTCCTGGCATCCACAGCAAGCTAATAGTTAATATTTTTAATGTAGCAAATAAGGATGAGGGATGCCCTTCATGTGTATTTACACACTAGATTTTTATGGTACATGGAGCATAATCTAGGGGAAAGATATATTAGGCATGATTTTTAGCCATGGTAGAAGCACAACTCAAATTGGCTTAAGCAAAAAAAAAAAAAAAAAAAATGGCTGATAGAACTTGAGCAACAGTGGTGGCCGTGACTGTGGACTTGATTGGATCTTGTGACTTAAAGTCAAGTTCCCTTCCATTTGCCCCTCCAACCACCCCCCCATCCCTCTGCCAATCCTACCTTCTGTTGGCCTCTGCAGTAGAGTGGCCTCTTCTGGGCCCTTCCATATGCCAGGGGATATGGCCAGGTTCTGAGGCAACCATTAATAGTATGTGATCTTAGAGATTTGTCTCCCAGTTATTTCCTAGGGAAAAAATATTGGGAGTTTTTAGTCACCTAAATGAAGAACTTTATTTTTGGCAGTTTCCCTTTCAGGGCTCTATTAGGACTGAGGAGTAATGCACGGGGTTATGTGGGAGCAATGCAGAACCACTTTTGAAAAACAGTAACCAAGGTTCTACTGGCTGCCTTCTTAGGACATTATTAAATGTCATGAACACAAGTGGAATTTAACACCCAGCCAGTTTCTTTTCACCCAGACAGCGTAATTATCATGAACAAAGATTATATAAATGATAGCTGATATTCTTAAGTTTTAAAAGTTGGCATCCCAAGAGTGAATCCTACATATTAAATACAAATTTGTTGAATGAAATGTGTAGTTTTATTTTATGGTATAATGAAACAGAGTTCCAGACATGCTCCTCAAGTTAATACTCCAATTTGGTTCTAGTTGTCTTACTGTATGCAGGCTGGATACCTGCTACTGTGCATCCTAACAGGATATTAACGGTGTTCCCTGAGTAAAACAGACCCAGGGTCAGCACATTTGGGAACCACCGAGTTAAACGGGTTTTATCACTGCAGGACAGACACAAGAACAATGTGTGCTATAAATCACTGTTTGCAGGGAAGGTGGCAGCAAATGGCACAGAAACCCACCTGACCACAGAGTGTTCTCTTCTGGGTGTCTCACGCACTATGCTCCACAGGATACTCTTGAGAAACATTGAGCTATGGTTGGTTGGTTGTTTGAAATTCAAATAACAATGAATCCATTTGAAGGTCAGGAATCAGTTTACTGACCTGGTGTTGAGATGACTCTTCATTTCAGGGTGAAAATATCACAGCATCAGCATAGGCCAGGACCACAGAGATAATAAGGTGGTGATTGTATAACAGGTTGTGTCTGAACCACAGGAACTTCAAAACATGTACATGGCTGGATACCCTGCCAGGATGCTGTAATGGGGCTGGGCATGTATCCATGAAAAAGACTCCCCAGTTGGTTTTGAAATGTGGCCTTCGGTATAGAAATAAATTACCAGCATTTAGGAGTCGGTCAAGGGACTGCAATTCCTAAAAGCCTACCTACTCGTTTCTTTGATTCAATACATACTAACTAAGTGCCTACTTTGTTCAAGTCCGTGCCTGGCAATGGCGTTATTCCATTAAAAGTCAAACAAGGAAATGCTAAATTTTCCTTATTTCACTTCACTCTGCCTGTGACTGAATCCAAATTGAATCATTTACATACTTAAAAGAACTTTTCTTGGATGGGCACGGTGGCTCATGCCTGTAATCCCAGCACTGTGGGAGGCTGAGGCAGGTGGGTCATCTGAGGTCAGGAGCTCAAGACCAGCCCGACCAACATGGTGAAACCCCAACTCTGAAAAATACAAAAAATTAGCCAGGTGTGGTGGAGGTTACCTGTAATCCCAGCTACTTGGGAGGCTGAGGCAGGAGAATCACTTGAACCCAGAAGGCAGAGGTTTCAGTGAGCCAAGATTGTGCCATTACACTCCAACCTAGTCAACAGAATGAAGACTCTAGCCCAAAAAAAAAAAAAAAAAATTATGAAATTTATTTCTAGTAGATGTTTTACACATCATATTGGAGTTCTTAAACGACAGTGTATTAGTACATTTTCATACTGCTATAAAGAACTAACTGAGACAATATAAAGAAAAGAGGTTTAATAGACACACAGTTCCACATGGCTGGGGAGGCCTCAGGAAACTTACAATCATGGCAGAAAGGGAAGCAGGCATGTCTTACATGGCAGCAGATGAGAGAGAGTGTGTAAAGGAGGAATTGTCAAACACTTATAAAACCATCAGATCTCCTGAGAACTCACTATCCCAAGAACAGCATGCAGACAACTGCCCCCATGATCCAATCACCTCCCTTCAGGTCCCCTCCTTGATACATGGGGATTACGGAGATTACAGTTCCAAGATGAGATTTGGGTGGGGACCCAGAGCCAAACCATATCAAATAGCAATCAAAAAAACAACTGCACAACAAGACACTCTTAATAAAAAACAAATGGAAAATTTAAAAACTCATAAACTTGGTTTAAATAATCCATTTGTATTGGGTCTTACTAAGACGACTACTACTGGTAACTTACCAACCAACTACTGTGTCATGTACTTTTCACACATTCTTTAAATTAAAAACTCTCTACTAACCCTTACAGTTCAGTATTATCCTTGTTTTACAGATGAAGAAAAGCCAAAGAAAAGTTATATAACTGGCAGGTTTCTCTGGCTCCCCACTTGCACTACTGGTCGCCAGATTGCATGGAGAGGGAGGCGGCTGTAACACATCATCCCATTGATATCCAGGGAATTCAGGCACTTATTTCCATGTCTAAAAAACTGCAAACTGTGCTCTTTGAAGCATCAGCAAACCTTGCTAAGTGACACATGAATGCCATTTGAATACATGTTCTAATTTGCCAAGTAGAAAGGACAAACTGCCTCATCAGTAACATCCAAGGGACCTAAGAACAGACATTCAGTTGAGTGTCAGCCATTATAGGAAAATGGCCAAAGAGAACAATGGCACATGTTAAGGGCAAAATGTATTTGGCAAGTTTCTAAGAAGTACTTTACTATTTTTATGCTCACTACTAAAAGCTGTCCACTGTACAGTGGACACACATTGCTACACACAGCTGCTCTACGGTGGACAGCTTTTAGTATGAGCATAAAAATGGCTTTATGTACTCATGTTCTCTGTGTAGCCATACCACACGTTGCTACAGAGAAGATGAGTACATATAACCATTACATATACATACCTGCATGTATAATAGTTACATATACATATGTATAGTATATACTTCTGTATGTACATATATTGAATACCTGGAGTTATCAACACTTAAGGGATCAGCAAAGAGGACTCAATAAAAAAGACTAGAATAGAACTAGAAGAGAAGCCAAGGGAGAGTTTCAAGAAGAGTACTCAACAGGGCCAAATGTGCAGAGGTCAAATAGAAAGACGGTCAAGAAATGACCAATGGATTTGGCAACCAGAGTCACTGGTAACCTTCAAAGGAACAATTTCAGTAGCTTGTTAAGAGCAAAAGCCAGTTTACAGTAGGTTAAGAAAAGAAAGGGAGGTATAGAAAAATTTCCAACATTCCATTCATTTATCCCAGCGTGTACAGAGTGATCACTGTGTGTTTGTTGGCAGCTGACTCTAAAGAGAAGGCTAGAAATAAGGCTTTTTAATTTTTCCCAAGTACTATGAGCTCTGTTGGCCTACTAAATATTCAGTGCTGTGATTCATTCATTTGTGCTTTGCATATATAATATAGTACAAACTGTTAATGATACTAAAAAAAGAAACCCTCACAGTGGTACAAGCCATCCATGATTATACCCACTAGGTTAGTTTCTTCTCCACTCAAAGTTATTCATTCCCTGAAGCTGAAGATTGAGGCCCTGATATCATTTGGACATTTCTGCTGCATCAAATGGTATCTTCTCAAAATGAAAGTCCTTCCACTTTGAGTACAGTGTCTGAACTCCAGTTGCAATATCCTCCACCACAAAACTTTCCATTTTTATAACTGGAATCTCAAATGTCTTGTACTTCACATGGATTCCCCAGTCATGGCTGCAGTCCTGTCGGGCACAGAATATCTTTGCTCTTTTATAAAAATTTGAAAACTGCTTTGGTTGAGGATGTGGTCTACTCACAAAGCATTCCTTAAAAGCATCTCCAAGCACAGTGTAATGGGATTCCTACAGAAGAAGGGATGGAATAACACATGAAAGAGAACATTAGAACCAGTACATAACTGTGATTTAAAAAAAAAAAATCCAAAATAATCTGAGATGAACAGGTGGGTGGGTCTCGCTTATTTTACAATTAGAGGGAAAAAAATATGGATTCACCTAAGTCCAGAGGAGGATCCATGCACCTGACTCTCCTCTATAGGCTGGGTCGGGTTGCAAGTGAGGAAACTGGGCACCTCATGAAGAGGAGGATTTAAGAAGTTTCCAGGTAACTCAGCTTCTAAAGGTAGATATTCTTTATTCAAAAACAAAAGCGGTGTTTGTTGAAAATCTGTGAAGCTCAAGTTCACCACACCAGTGGCCCTGGCAGGCACAATCCAAAGGATACAGGGAAAAACGACCAAGGTCAAGATGCAACTGAAGAAGGTCATGGACTAATGTGGCCACAGGCCTCACCTAGAGTCAACTTTAGAGTAAACAGCTCAGAAACCAAATGCAGATCCAACATACTAGTCCCTCAGGAAAACATACGGTCTAACAGGGCCATTTTTAATAGAATAATCACCCAAATTGGAGCTGAAAGGACCTTTTGCAGATGAAGCAGACTCAGAAAAGCAAGCAATATGACTCCTAATATGCTTCTTGCCCAAAGGGCTGGGCTGATGAGAGATTTCTGCTTTCTGAAGAGGAACAGAACACCCTGAAGTAGTAACTCCTCATGTAAGCCAGCCCAGCCCCTTCACCGTGCCCTCCACGCAAGGGAGTTATACCCTACATTTCTCTTTGAAGATCTTTCTAACTCTTTCTCTGAAAGTTTTAAGAAAAAACATAAGGCTGCAATAGAAGGCTAACCTGCAGATATCATGTTTTACAAACAGGGAGATACTTTGTTTTCATTATAAAGGTGATCCACAGTCCAAAAGGAATGTTTGGAAAACATAAAATAGAAGGAAAAGAGAAAAAAATCATGGAATCTCACCACCAAAATATTAATACATTTTGATGTAGTTCCCCTAGTCTTTGTTTTTCTGTAGAAAGATAAGTTTCTTGTTTGACTTTTTCTCTTGATAGTGGCAATGGTGGTATTTGCTGCTATTGTTTCACACAGCTATAAAGCAGCATCTTTACAATTTTGAGTTCTGGTTGTTTTTTCCACATTACCCTTAGTCTGTAAGCAGTTTTTCTTTATACTAAACTTCATAGTCATTTTTTAAAATAAACTTTACTTTGGAATGATTTTAGAGTTACAGAAAAATTGCAAAGATATCCCAGAAAATTTCTGCATACCTTTACCCAGTTTCTCCAAGTGCTAATATCTCATATACCACAGTACATTTGTCAAAAACCAAGAAATTAACATCAATACATTACTATTATCTAAACTACAGATTTTACCACTCTTTCTTTACTAGTATCCTTTACCTGTTCCAGGAGCTAATCCAGGATTTAGCATGACCTTTTTTTTTTTTTTTTTTTTTCCCTGAGACAGTCTTGCTCTGTCACCCAGGCTGGAGTGCAATGGTGCAATCTCAGCTCACTGCAACCTCTGCCTCCTGGATTCAAGTGATTCTCCTGCCTCAGCCTCCCGAGTAGCTGGGATTAGAGGCACCTACCACACGTCCGGCTAATTTTTGTATTTTTAGTAGACGCAGACTTTCGCCATATTGGCCAGGCTGGTCTCGAACCCCTGACCTCAGGTGATCTGCCTGCCTCAGCCTTTCAAGGTGCTGGGATTATAGGTGTGAGCCACCACACCCAGCCTAACCATTGTTTTTAATGGCTGTATGATATTTAAGTAAGTGGCTGTACAACAATTTTTTTAAACTATTTTTTTCTTTTTTTGTGCCAGGGTCCTACCTCTTTTGCCCAGGCTAGAGTGCAGTGGTGCAGTCACAGCTCACTGCAGCCTTGATCTCCCAGGCTCAAAGAATCAGTTCACCTCAGTCTCCTAAGTAGCTGGAACTACAGACGTATGCTACCAAGCCCAACTAATTTTTTTTTAGAGATGGGGTCTATGTGGCCCAGGCTGGGACTTGAACTCCTGCACTCAAGTTCCCACCTCGGCCTCCCAAAGTGCTGGGATTACAGGTGTGAGCCACCATGCCTGGCCAAAAACTATTTCTTTATTACTGAACATTTAAGATTTATATTTCACTTCTTAGCTTTTTTAAAATACGTAGATCATGGCCACAATAACAGTGGAAATAGTTTTACTATAAATATTTCATCAACAGACAGTAAGCTTTAGCTAGTGCTAAAACATGACCAGGTATTCTTTATAAAAAGGCAGCTTACCTCTATCACTCTTATGTCAGCTGTGTAACATGCGAAGGCTTTGCACTTTCTGCAAAGCAGTTTTTTATTTTCCTTATCAGGTACAGGTTTTGTTTTTTCTTGACTATCTCTGATGACTTTTTCCTGAATCTGTATATGCAGAATCTAATGCAAAAAGAAAGAACTCAAATGTAATTTGAGTATTAAATATATATAAATAGGCACATATATACATACACATACGTGTACACACATATATAATCATTCATATACAACTTCCATGAACATATGGTACCTGACTTTGTAAAGTTGCAGATTTTATTGCTTTTCCTAACTTAATCAATGCTTAATTGTGGCCTCCAATTAGTCTTTCGATTTCTTTATCAAAAATGCTCATAAAAGCACTAAAGATGTCCACAGAATAGGCAAAACTTGAAAAACCAAAACCTGTACCAGATACACAGTATGTGCTGTTTCAGGAGTAATTATATCCATTTTCAGGCACAAACGCAATGAGTGATATAGCAGGCAGAAGAGCCCCTGATATGGTTTGACTGTGTCCTTATCCAAACCTCAACTTGAATTGTATCTTCCAGAAGTCCTACTCGTTGTGGGAGGGACCTGGGGGAGATACTTTAATCATGGGGCCAGTCTTTCCTGTGCTATTCTGACAGTGAGTAAGTCTCACAAGATCTGATAAGTTTATCAGGGGTTTCCACTTTTGCTTCTTCCTCTGCATTTTCTCTTGCCACTCCACATACAAAGTGCCTTTAGACTCCCGCCATGATTCTGAGGCCTCCCCAGCCATGTGGAACTGTAAGTCCAATTAAACCTCTTTTTTTCCCCCCTAATCTCAGGTATGTCTTTATCAGCAGCATGAAAACAGACTAATACAGCCCCCAACATCTAAAATCTTTTTCTCTCTCACCTTCAGCAGCAGGGAATGTTGTCGTATATGTACAGAACAATTGTATTCTAATTCAAAATCTAGGCCTTGGCTAAGAACATGGTCCAACTTAGAACCATGGACATGATATAAAACTCCTCATACCAATAAACAGAAAGATCTCAAACTGAATGAAAAAAAAAGACAATCAATAGATGCCAACACTGAGATGAGAAGGATTTTAAAGCACCTGATAAAGATGCTTTGATGGGCAATTATAAACACTTTTGAAACACAAAAAGAAAACATAAAGGCTCAAACAATGAAACGGAAGACATAAAGAAAGTTTAGAACAGAAAGATATGATAACCAAATAAAAAGCTCAATGGATGGGCTTTCCATAGAATGGAAGGGACAAAGAAGAGTCGGTGAACTGAAAGAACAACAGAAATCACCCAATCTGAACAACAACAAAAATACACTGGGGAAAAAAAAAAAAGCAGAGTCTCAAGGACCCGCAGGACTATAAAAAATGTGTCATGGCACTGGAGTTCGGCAAGGAGAGAAGAAAGAGCAGGGCTTAAAAGGCATTCAAAGAAGTAACAGCCAAACATAACGCAAATTTAACAAGCTACATCAACCAAGATTCAAGAGGCTGAACAAGCTCCAAAGAGGATAAGCCACTCCCAAAAATCACTGAGACACGTTATAATTAAACTTATGAAAACTGAAGAAAAAAATCTTGAAAACAGCCAGGAAAAAAAAAAAAGACACCTCACCCACAGGGAGAAATCAGTCTGAATAACAAGGATTTGTGATCAGAAACTATGGAGGCCACCTGGAAGTGGCACAATAGTTTTTAGATGCCAAAAAAACAGTCATCCCAGAACCCTAGACTCAGCAAAATGCCACCTTCAAAAATGAAGGAGAAATGAAGACATTATCAGATGAAAGAACACTAGTAATTTGTCATCAGCAGACTTACCCTAAAAGAATGGTTAAAGGAAATTTTCTAAGCAGAGGAAATGATAAAAGGAACCCTGAAACATCATGAAGGAAGAAAGAACACGCTGATTTCTTCCATGTCTTCTATGGAAGATTCTGTCCATCCCACTGGTTTATGGTGGCACCTCTCCCCATGAGATCATGCTTTCAAGTGTCCCAGGTGGAGCCAGACAGCCTACATGCAAAGAGTGTCCCTGCCACTTAGCAGCGCCATGATTTTGGGCAAGTGCCTCTGTCTCTTTACATACAAAATGGTATAATAGCATCTGCTTCATAGACTGTCAAGAGATAACATGAGTTTATGACTGCTCAGGCCCGGCACAGGGTAAATGCCCATCAGCGTCGCCTCCGTCTGTTAGGCTAGTCTTACGCTAAGAGCCATGAAAATGTTAATGGGGTGGCTTGTAGTTTTGTATTGATGAGCCAGTCTCCATTCATTAGGGATTGCCTTATCAATACTAAGTTACTAGCCAGCCCCATTTTTATTTTTCTAGAAATATCATAGCTATTTTCATCTATTTATTATTTTATATGCACTCTGGAACCATTTAATCAAGTTAAGAGTATCATTTGTGCTTTCAATATGGGTTGTGGTAAGTGAATAAACTAATTTGAAGTGAATGCACACGTTTAAAATCTTCATTCCATTCAAGAGCATGGCATTTTTCTTTTGTCTTAATATACTTCTACATCTCCCAGTAAAATTTTTGTATTTGTCCTCATTTCTGCTTCAGATTTTTCTGATTAGGCTATTAGATTAATGGTTAAATAGATGGGCTCTACCAACTCCACCATGAACTAGCTGTGTGATCTACTGGCACTGAAGCTATTCAAATCTCAGTTTCCTGCCTATAAAATGACATAGGAGGCACTACTGTATGAATTGCTGTAAAGCCTTTTGATGTAAGTAAAGCGTTTGCAGAGACTGGAGAGTCAGTGTGCTACACGCATGAGCTGCAGTTATCGTTGTCACTGTGAATAGAAATCTCCACCCAGTTATATCTGTTAATTTATTATTGATCATACACAGAGAACCTATTGACCTCCATACCACTTCAAATTCAAATTTGCTTTATATAAAAAAAAAATTAGACTTTTTTTTTGAGACAGAGTCTCACGCTGTCACCCAGGCTGGAGTCCAGTGGCACCATCTCAGCTCACTGCAACCTCCGCCTCCTGGGTTCAAGTGATGCTCCTGCCTCAGCCTCCCAAGTAGCTGGGATTACGGGCAGGTGCCACCATGTCCAGCTATTTTTTGTATTTTTAGTAAAGATGGGGTTTCACCATGTTGGGCAGGCTGGTCTTGAACTTCTTACTTCAGGTTATCCACCCACCTCGGCCTCCCAAAGTGCTGGGATTACAGGTGTAAGCCACTGTGCCTGGCTTCCTTTTTTTTTTTTTTTAAAGGCAGATTCTCACTATGTTGCCCTGGCTGGACTTGAACTCTTGGGCTTAAATTATCCTCCCACGTATCTGGGGCTATAGGTAGGAGCCATCATGCCCAGCTAGACCTAGAATGTTTGATTAAAAAAAAAAAAAAAACAAATATACTGGCTGGGCACCACAGCTCACGCCTGTAACCCCATCCTGTAATCCCAGCACTTTGGGCTGAGGTGGGCATATCACTTGAGTCCAGAGTTCAAGACCAGCCTGGGTAACATAGCTAAACCCCATCTCTACTAAAAATGCAAAAATTAGTGGTGTGTGGTGGCACACACCTGTAGTCCCTGCTGCTTGGGAGGCCGAGTACAGTGAGCCGAGATTGTGCCACTGCACTCCAGCCTGGATGATGAAGTGAGACCCTGTCTCAAAAATATAAGAAAGAAAGAAATTTTTATAAAAGTAAAAACCAAATATAATTTCCCCTTCCCCACTTCCTGGCCCCATCCCACCTGAAATTATCTTCATTGTTTTTGTAAAAATAAAGGATGTTCAGGCCTCCTGTTTTTAAATCCAATTTTTTGCTGTTGTAAAATTGTTACATTATATATATATTTATCCCATTATCTCCTTTGGTTAAATTTCTAGAATTAAAATCCCTGGGTTATATGATATACATTTTCCTATGAGAAATTTTAATTTTTTTAATTTAATTTCTTTTTTCAGATATGGTTCTAATCACTACTTAAGGCAGAATAAAGGTCAGCAGGAAAGAAGGTAAAAATATAACTTTGCCTTTCAGGCATCCAACTTTTTAAAAAATTCACTTATAATGGTATTCAATTATAATACAGAAATTCAATTAAATACTAATAATCTCAAATAGTTTAAATGTTACTCTAGACAATGGGTATAAATCCTAACAAGTTAAAACTATTATTGCTATACTTAAATCTAAGTAAAAATCAATAACTGGGTAAAGAGGCTCAACCAGTCATAAGTTAAGTCTATGGCATACTGACCCCCACCCATTCAACCTGTGGCTAAAGAAGAAGCCTGGCTCCACACACTGAGGTGGAGAAAAGCAAAACTATCTCAATTATGTGTAGTTATGGGTATACATGTTGGAAGTTCTTTGTTCAAAATGAACTATCTTTCACCCCATCTTTGTTCTCTGCTCCATGAGAAAAGAAAAGCAGCTTCCTCATTTTAATTTCAAATAAACCTTCACAACCACAACTGTCATACCCTTCATCCCTTATTCCTCCAGAATGAAACACCAAATCCTGAAGTGTCCATCATGGGAATCAGTTCTTGGATACCTCTGGGCTGTCTACATGTTAAGATGGCTGCAGAGTGACCAGAGAATTCTGGGGTGGGGGGTGGGGAGTGCTCTAGTGACAGCAGACCACACACACACAATGGACAGTGCAGCCAGGGAGCTGGGGGAGAAAGCAGTCTCCTGGTACCCTCTCTGCTCATCCCTCTCCCTCCTTTCCTCTTCTTGCGGATTGCCCTAAAGAGCTCCAAGCTTTGCCCTCTCTTCTGCAGAGTTCCTTCCTTCCATTAAAACCCATATACAGGGACCAGGATGCTCAAACCCAAACCCCAAACTCTCTGGAGAGAGATTTAAGGAAGAGACGAAAAAGAGCTGTTTCTTCCAGTACTAGGATGTAGTCCTCGAGATGAACTGTCAACTAGAGAAATCCTAGCTCAATTTGCCTTTTAGATCTGAAAACATAACTCCAGATATTAGCACTATTAATATAATTTAACCTCACTGACACTTAAAAACAGAATGAATTTGATATTCACTAGAGGACAAAACTAAGTATAAACTTTTTGTTCTAATATAACACCCTAAGCAATATGATAAAAGGTCCCAACCATGCTCACATTCCTTGATAGCTATTTATGGTCAGATGCTGAAAGAATAACAGACTTACCTTTTCCTTAAATACTGCTTCATCCCATGTCTGAAGGCGTAAAATGGAGTCATTCATCATTTTTTCTTTGTACATGTTTATGTTTTCTTTTTCGATTACAGCAGCATTACTAGTCAGAAGGAAGCACTTGCTACCTCTTGCTCTTCCTCTGCCTATCACAAAATAAATATTTTAGCTGTTTATGACTTAAAAGTTCTGATATAATCTGAAAATAGGTAAACAAATAGATAGAGGTACTCCTAAAATTAACTTTGGTTCACTGAATCCCACTTCTCAGGAAAGCTGAGCTGTTAAAGAGTAAACTCATGAGGCAGGAGGATTGCTTGAGCCCAGGAGTGCGAAGCTGCAGTAAGCTAGGATTATGCCACTGTACTCTAGCCTGAATGACAGAGCGAGACCCATCTCAAAAAAAAAAAAAAAAAAGAATAGTCTCAAATGCAGGTGTGCACCTGCATGTCAGGTATGTGGAAAAACTAGGAGCCCACCTTAGGCTGGTTTTCTCAGCATCTCAACAATGCAGGGAGATTAGACAGCCATACTGTCAGAAACTCTGCTTTAAAGATACCTACATGACCCCCCAGTATAACACTGTGATGGCTCTAAGATGAGTAATAAACAAACCCTCCTTCAAGAGCCTGCTAGACAATGGGGAAATAAGATCTGTTCAGAGCCAGCAAAACATACGTGGAAAATTATAAGGGCTATTACAAGGATAAAGGGTTACAGGCTTTATATATTCAAAAGCGAGATTACTGCCAGCTGGGAGAATTCGGGTCAGGTGATATGGAGGCAGAGGAAGAGGTAAAATGAAGAGTAGCAGTTCCTTCAACAAGCGATAAATGAGTAAGTCAGGTTGGCAGAAGTGGATAATAAACAGAAGGGAAGAATGGAAGATAAAGTTGGAAAGAAATGGGTGCTGGATTTTGGAAACTCTTTAGCATCAAGTAAATTGGGGAACCACTGGCATTTCAATACAAGAAAGTGACATGATCAGAGCTGTTTTTCAGGAAAAGTAATACGGTAGCTGTTCTTATGGAAACTGGAAAAAGAAAAGGAAAAAGGAGAGAAGACTACTTAGGAGACCAGTCTAGTCCAGGTAGGGCAGAAGAACTCTGGACTATCCCTTCTCGAATACAGGGAGCCCATGAGCCCACCAGCACCACCATGAAAGGTCTACATCTTGACTGGCAAAGCTTCGATCCAAGTTGAAATTATTCTTCCACAAATACATCAGTCAAGGCCAGGCAAGTTAGCAGTATCATTGTGAATAAGAATCAAAGTAGGGTTTATGTTAATGAACACAACCGTAGCCACCTTGAGAGCTGATGATACCAAAGCGCACTGTGCCATTGGTCACATAGTCAACCATAGCTCAGTAAAGAGAAAGGCCAGAATGACAGATACACTTAGAAACAAGTCAAAACAGAATCCACATAGGAATGGCCTCAAAGCTTCTCTTACCTCTGGTTTGGATCATTTTGATGACATTTCCCACATACTCATACAGGATGACAAGATTGCACTGAGCAATGTCAATGCCTTCATCAGCAACTGAGGTGGCAATCAGAATATTGTGATCTCCGTGGGCTTTAAATGAATCCAATATACACTTCTGCGCTGGGAGAGTCATTCCTGCATCGGAGTGAGAGGGCATTATACAACTCACCAAAGAGGAAACTTTCCCCTTGAAAAAATAGCTACTAATTATGGAATGCCTATTACATGCCAAGTACTGTGATTAGTACTTTATATCCGTGATCTCACAACACACCTAAGCAGTGGGGTCTGTTCCTATGCCTGTTTCAGAGAGGACATTTAGGGTGGCATCTAACAGCTTAGACTCTGCCACAAGACTGAGTTCAAATCCCAGCTCTGTATGTATCTCAGTATGGCTTTAGCCATATTATCCAAGAAACAGACTTTTTTGCAAAAACATCAACAGCCTACTGTAACACCTTTACATGTGTATAATTTATAGCTGACAAAGCATTTTCACATCTTCTCACTCACCAGAGTATCATAAAGCCCTACAGGTCAACAGGTGTTATGATTCCCCTTAAAAATGAGGGCCATGCCAGGCACCGTGGCTCATGCCTATAATCATACTTTGGGAGGTTAAGGCAGGTGGATCACTTGAGCCTAGGACTTCAAAATCAGCCTGGTTAACACAGGGATAACTCATCTCTACAAAAAATTAAAAAATTAGCTGGGCATCGTGGCACATGCCTGTAGTCCCAGCTACTCAGGAGGCCGAGGTAAGAAATCAGCTGAGCTAGGGAAGTTGAGGCTGCAGTGAGCCATGACGGCACTACTGCACTCCAGCCTGGGCAACAGATGAGTCCCTGTCTCAAAAAAAAAAAAAAAAAAGGACAGAAATGAGAGGCTTGAGGTTCCAGAAGTGAGGTAAACTGACAGGCTAGCTATCAGCACTATTGGACCTCGACCTTCAGTTTAAGACCCTAATAGTGTGCACTGTTGGGGTGCCTGCCTCCACACACACAAGCTGTTCTCTAAGAATCATTTTCTGCCACACCCACTCGTAATACAGTTGTGTTATGTTTCTCTATGAAAGAGGCAATGCTATCTGCTCACTAATCCTGTTTCTTTCTCCTGCTGGGCACACACAGCTGAATTATACTTCCCAATCTAAATTGTCACTAATGGCATGTAGACAGAGGTCATGTATGTCTCCTCCAAACGTGACCCCTAAAAATTGTCCATGTTCTTATTTCTCATCAGTGGACTAGATAAGGTCACAGTGGAGGATTTGGAGACCGCTGTGATGACACAGCCATACCAAGGAAGGAACCTGGGTCCCTAAAATAAGTGGAAGTGCATGGAGCAGGGTTCCCACCCCTACCTATCTACACCTGTGAGTGTGAGTTGTTAACTTTTATTCTGTCCTGCCCCTGCCCCTGAGATCGTGGGGGTTGTCTGTTAGAGCAATTAGATTATCCTGATTTATACACAGCCTGTTGCTGGCTGCAGCTACTGCACTGAAATAAGCATCTGAACCATGTTGGGCCAATCCAGTTCTCCCTCTTGGAATCTGAAATTGCGATTTGGAGACAGGTAGTAAATCGGGAAGATGTGGGGCAGTCACGAATGGAGAAGCAGAGAGAGCAATCTGTAAAGGGAAAAGTATGAAACAGATGTGCAGGATTCCTAAAATTTTCCAATCCCAGTTGCAACTGTCCATGAAACCTGACTCCACTTCCAGGATGTGGCTTCTATGGCAGACCCAATTATACTTGTAGCAGCCACACCCGCTTCAGCTTAGACTAGCCTACGTGCGTTTCTGTTAATTGGGGAAAAGAAAGGATCTTAACTAAGCCGCATACTGCCTTCTAATATCCTGTGACAGCGGAGGCTAAATTTAAACTGTCTGAATACGGTGTGAAGTTCAGATGTGACCATCACCCAGTTTGTGTGATCATGGCAAACACCCAAAATGGTGGCTCCAAGAATATGCACACTTCAAACTTCGTGGATCCTGAAGACGTCTACATTTATCTATTAGTAGAATCACGTCGTCTCCACTCGCTGTTCACAGGGAAGACCCACCACAGGCAGGTAGAGGAAGATAACCTTCCATTACCTAGCTGGCAGTAGACTCAGAGTTTGTGGGAAAAGATCCCTTGTGGTTTTTTTAATTATTTATCATTCAAAGTCATGAAAATTCAGAAAGTTGTTTAGAAATCAATCCCTAAACATTATTTTGATTTTACTTTTGAGCTTTCTTTATTCATAATACTTTTAAAGATATGTACTTTCTATTCTTTTTGAATCCATATATTCTCAGTAAAATTAAAACCAAACAAATGATGAACACTGTGGACCTTTACATAAACGTTCTGGATGTGAATAACAGCTAACATTTAACATAGACTGAGCGCTCACCACATGCCAGGCACTGTTCTAAACCAGGAGTTGGCAAACTTTTTCCATCAAGAACTGGGTAGATAGTAAATACTTCAGGCTTTGTGGGCCATGCTGTTGTAACTACTCAACACTGCCATTATAGTGTGAAGGCACCCACAAGACTATCCATACATGAATGGTCATGACTATGTTCCCCCAAAAATTTATTTCATTGACAATGAAATTTGAATTTCAAAAACCTTTCACGTCATGAAATATTGTTTTGATTTTTTTTCAAAGAAAAATCATTCTTACCTAGCTTAAGAGTCATTCATAAGCAGGCGGTGAGTCAGTTTGCTACTGATATTAACCCTCTCAGCTAGGTACTCTGAGCTAGACTCTGCCACAAGACTGTGTATTATTTTTCCATTTGACAAATGAAGATAGTAAGCCATGAAGAGCTTAGATAACCTACTTCTTCACAAAATAGGAAATTAAGAAATTGAAATTTGGAAACATACAAATTCAACAAACAACTTTTGCTTGTTTACCTGCAGCTTTTTGTAAAAGTTCACTATTTTTCTAGCTTAACTGTGAAAGAAAGAGGATCAGACCAGAAGAAAATTCAGCTAAAATCATCTAATTACCTGGCAAATCAAGTCTAACCCACTGGATAAAAGCTATAGAGGTCACACTGATAAACTGAGTGAAGAAAATACTTCAGAGGTCTCTACCTCAGAGTTAACAGAATTTATAAAAGATCCAATTGGCTGGGCGTGGTGGTTCACACTTGTAATCCCGGCATTTTGGGAGGCCAAGGTGGCAGATCACTTGAAGCCAGGAGTTCAAGTCCAGCCTGGCCAACATGGCAAAATCCTGTCTCTAGTAAAAATACAAAAAAATTAGCTGGGCATGGTGGCATGCACCTGTAATCCCGCTACTTGGGAGGCTAAGACACAAAAATCGCTTGAACCTGGGAGGTTGCAGTGAGATGTTTGTGCCACTACACTCTAGCCTAGAAAACAGAGCAAGACTTTGTCTCAAAAATAAAGATTAAAAAATAATAAAAGTTCCAATTTTTTCCTAATATATTTCCAGCCTAAATCTTGAGGTATATTTTGCTAAGGTCAAAACATTTTCTTTTTCTGAAATGGAGTTTCATTCTTGTTGCCCAGGCTCGAGTGCAATGGCGTGATCTCAGCTCACTGCAATTTCCACCTCAAGAGTTCTAGCGATTCTCTTGCCTCAGCCTCCCTAGTAGCTGGGATTACTTGCACCTGCCACCACACCCAGCTAATTTTTTGTCTTTTTAGTAGAGATGGGGTTTTACTATGTTGGCCAGGCTGGCCTCTAATGTCTGATCTCAGGCGATCCACCTGCCTCAGCCTCCCAAAGTGCTGGGATTACAGGCATGAGCCACCGCGCTCGGCTAACGATTTCTTTTCACCATCATCATCCACTAAACGAGCATCTCTAGAACAGACATCACGTGATTCATTTCTTAATTTATTCATCTATTCAAACATGTTCAGCAATTATGGCTTTTCAGGTAAAAATAATGATTAAAAGGTCCATTTTTATCCACAAGGAGCTCATATTTTGTGGGCTATAATTGAGTGTGATGAGCACAGCAAGGATGCTATGGGAATGTGGAGGAAGGCTATCGCTACGAGTGTTTGGAGGTTGGGGAAGGCTACGTGGCAGAAGCACAATGCCTGACACAGCATAAGTTATAAAATAAATGTTGTTGAATGAATGGATGAATCCATGAACAAACCAATAAGAAAATATTTCCTGAGTGTTTATTTGTGGGGAAATAACAAAGTTTGAAAACCAAGTGGTACTCATGCTGGAGTTAGATCACAGAGAACTTTGAATCCCAAACACGAGAATATGGTGTTAGACTTCATTTGCTGAGCCACTTTTTAAGATCTGAATCTACTTTTCATATTTATGAAGTTTAAAAATTACATGAAGGGAAGTGTGAGGGTGGTAACTGAGGACTGACAGGGTGGGTATGGGAGGGTGCTTATTATAAACAACACTAAATAGAAAGACCTGTCACCGCCAGTCACTGAGGGGTGGGGGGCACAGCTGTGAGAAGGTCAGGATGAGGGCAGCCACCTAGGATCCTCCCAGATAATAACACAGGCAGTCTTTTATCCTTTGACCACTCTAGCTAGATTTCATAATTGTCTGCTTGGACTCTTTAAAAATAAAAAATACATAATACACACAAAAGCTATGCATAGCTACTGCTTGAAGAACAACAATAAAACAGAAACAGACATTTCTATTTCCAGTTAATCTACTGGTTAAGAATTTGAGCAGGATAATAATATGCTCAAGCAGGACTTAAAAAACAACCTTGGCTTTGTCCGCAGGACATATGAGAGGAGGCAACATCCACAAGGAAAGAGACTGGAGTGGTTTTTGGCATTTGAGCACTGTGATGACTTTTTGATGCATTAACTTGGCTAGGCCAAACAACAGTTCCCGGTAATTCATTAGGTACTGCTCCGAAGACATTTTACAGAAACAATTCAAGTCCCTAATCAGTTGACTTTAAGTGAAATCAAAAGACAGTTCATTCTAGGTGAGCCTGGTCTAATCAGGCAAGCCTTTTAAATGATAGCTTAGGCCTTCTCAGCGCAGAGACTCCAAACAACTCATGCCTGTGGGCTTCCAGTTTGTACCTGATAGTCCCTTCCTAACTACCTGCTCTACAGACTTCAGACTTGCTTTGCCATCCGAATTGTGTAAGGTAACTCCAAGAAATCTCTATGTGTGCATATGTGGACACATTTACATAAACATTCGCCTGCCATATATATGTATTATCACTTACTGCTTTTGGTTCTCTGGTTAAACCTTGACTGATACAAGTATTAAAACAGAATTTGAAATACACACACACACACGCACACACGCACACACACGTTCTTAAATACGTAAGTCACTAAATCTAATTCACTATATATAAATACCTGTGTTCTGATTTGTTTTGCTACGTCCAGTCAATATGCCAGGTTTTAGAAAACTGAGTTTAGAATTTCCTTCAATCCAATTTTTTAAAGCCTGAAAATGAAAAGCAATTATCAGTTGGACACTCCTTATAAATCATTTGTATTAATTCAGTATTGAAATACATGCAAAAAGAAAAAAAACTTAAAGTTAGTATACATGCAATTTTCCGACTGACAAACCTGAGGAAAAAGCACTTTGGAATTGAACTGTATGTAATAATTAACTATAATGGCATAGATCTCTGTGACCTGATATGGTTTAATCTCTAAGACATTTTTAAGAGAAAAAAGCAAAGTTCAAAATAGTGGCTATGTAGAATTAATAAGTGAATTTAGCAGGATTGTAGGACATAAGATCAATATATATAAATCAATTCACTTCTACATACTAGCAACAAACTATTGGAATTTCAAAAGGTTTTAAGTGCTGGACACAGTGGCTCACACTTATCATCTCAGCATTTTGGGAGGCTGAGGCAGGAGAGGCGCTTGAGCCCAGGAGTTCAAGAGACAACAAAAACCCTGTCTCTACTAAAAATACAAAAATTAGCTGGGCATGGTGGCATGCACCTGTTGTCCCAGGTACTCAGGAAGCTGAGGCCAGAGAATCTATTGAACCCGGAAGGCAGAGGTTGCAGTGAGCCGAGGTCATGCCACTGCACTCCAGCCTGGGTGACAGAGCAAGACTCCATCTGAAAAATAAATAAATAAATAAATAAATAATAGCTGGGCGTAGTGGTGTACACCCGCAGTCCCAGCTACTGGGGAGGCTGAGATGGGAGAATCACCTGAGCCAGGGAAGTTGAGGCTGCAACTGAGCTGTGATCACACTAGTATACTCCAACCTAAGCAATGAGTGAGACCCTGTCTCAAAAAAAAAAAAAAAACTTTTAAAGTACCATTTATAATAGCATCAAAAAATTAATACCTAGGTATAAGTCTAACGAAATATATGCAGAATCTGCTGAAAATGACAAAACACTGATAAACCAAAGAACATGTGGTTATTCACCTTTAAGGTAGCCTTCAATGATCTCCACCTTCTGTATTCAGATCCTCACGTAATCCCCTCCCCTGAGTGTGAAGGGGACTTCCTGACTTGCTTCTAATGAATAAAATACAACAGATGCGATGTGGCATCGTTTCCAAGATGAAGTTATGACTATGGCTTCCAAATTAGACACCCTCTCTCTCAATCTCTGGTATCATTCACTCTAGGGGAAGCCAACTGCCTGTCTGTGAGGTAGACCTATGCAGAGGCCCACACGAGTGAACTCAGAGGCCCGTCTGCCACCAGCCGTATTAGAGGAGTTTGGAAGTAACCTCCCCCAGTCAAGCCTCGAGTCAAGCAATGGCCAACACCTTCAATGCAGCCTCATGAGAGATCTTCAGCCAGAAACACCCAGTTAAAACTGTTTCCAGATTCATGGCTCATAGATAGTTAGATAATGAATGTTCGTTCTTTCTAGACACTAAGTTTTGGGGTAACTGTTCCTCAGCAATATATCACTAATATAGAAGCCATATGTAAATAAAGAGATACACTATGATCATGGATTTGAACACTCAATATTGTCAAGATGTCATTTCTCCCCAATTTTATCTTTATGTATTTTTTAAAATATTTTTTCAAGACCAAGTCTCACTCTGTCACCCAGGCTGGAGTGCAGTGGTACAATCTCAACTCACCACACCCTTTGCCTCCCAGGTTCAAGCAGTTCTCTTGCCTCAGCCTCCCAAGTATCTGGGATTACAGGGGGCAAGCCACCACGCCAGGCTAATTTTTGTATTTTTAGTAGAGACAGGGTTTCACCATGTTGGCCAGGTTGGTCTCAAACTCCTGACTTCAAGTGATCTGCCCGTGGTGGCCTCCCAAAGTGCTTGGATTACAGGTATTTGAGCCATCACATCTGGCCTCAATTTTATATTCAGATTCAATAAAATCCCAGTAGACCTTTCTATAGATGTGGACAAGCTGACTCTAAAAGGTATATGGAAAGGCAAAGGAATGTAGCTAAGAAGAACCTTTAAAAAAAATCGGAGGACTCACATCACCCCATTTCAAGACTTACTATCAAGCTACAGTAATCAAGACAGCATGGAATAGGTGAAGAGATACATGCATGGACCAATAAAATAGAGAATCCAGAAACAGATCTATGCAAATAAAGTCAACTGATGTTTTCAGAAGTTACAAAGGCAATTCACTGAATAAAGGATAGTCTTGTCAACATACGGAACTGGAACAACGGGATGTCCACATACAAAAAGGAAAAAAACAAAAAAAGAAAGCATTTCAACCAATACCTCACAACTTATACAAAATTAATTTAAAATTGATTGCAGACCCAAATGTAAAATGTAAAACTGTAACTTTCTAGGTGATAACATAGTTAGAATCTTTGTGGCCTTAGGTAAGCAAAAGATTTTTAGAGATAATACCACAGGCAAAAACCCATAAAAGAAAAAATTGATATACTGGACTTTGTCAAAACTTAAAACTTTCAATCTGCAAAAGACAGTAAAGAGAATAAAAGATAAGCCACAGACCAGAAGAAAATATTTGCAAATCACATTTCTGACAGAGGACTTCTTTTGTCAGACTCTAAAAAGAATTCTCAAAAACTCAGTAATATGATAAACCAATTTTTAAATGGGCAAAGATCTGAACAGACACCGCACCAAAGCAGATACAGATAGCTGATAAGTGTAAGACAGATGTTCAGTCATATTCGTCATTCGTGAAATGCTAATTAAAAATATAGTATGACTACCTACCTATAAAATGACTAACATTTAAAGTAAAAAAAGGAAGACGTGCTTGCTCTGTAAGTATCAAGACTTATAATTAGAATGCTTAACACAGTGACAGCATGAAGCCAGGTTCCACAACTCTGGGAGGCCAAGGTGGGAGGATTATGTGAGGCCAGGAATTAAGACCAGTCTGGGCAACATAGCAAGACCCTATCTCTACAAAAATAAAATAAATAAATTGGCTGGGCATGGTAGCACATGACTATACTCCCAGGCATGGTGGGAGAGGGGGCTGAGGTGGGAGAATCGCTTGAGTTTGAGAGGTTGAGGCTGCAGTGAGCCATGACTGCACCACTGCATTCCAGCCTAGGTGACAGAGTGAGACCATGTCCTCTAAATGAAGAAGAAAAAAAAAGACAGTGAGGCATTAGAATATTCGTGTAAGGATAAACAAAAAATCAGAACCAAACAGAGAACCCAAAACAGACCCACACATACACATAGTTTCTTGATTATAAAGAGAAAATGGTTTGGTTTTTTTTTTATTTAAAGACACAGGGTCCACCTCCGTTGCTCAGGCTGGAGTGCAGAAGTACACTGTCATAATCACTGCAACCTCAGGCAATCCTCCACCCTTAGCCTCCCAAGTACCTGGAACTACATACAGGTGCACACCACCACACCCAACTAATTCTTCTTTCTTAAGAGATGAGGTCTCACTGTGTTGCCCAGGCTGGTCTTGAAATCTTGGCCCCAAGCAATTCTCCTGCCTTGACTTCCCAAACTTCTGGTATGACAGGCGTGAGCCACCATACCTGGCCCAATCTTTGCAATGCATAGTGCTGGGTTCATTTGTTATATACAAGGAGAAAGAAAGCTTACATCCACGAGTGCTCTGGTTTTCACAAAGAGAATTGTTATTGTCTCTGGGTTTAAGTGGTACTCTTCTTGTAAGATGAAGCAGAGGTCTTCGAGTTTAGGGTTCTCATTGCTGGGATCCCTAGAAACACTTTCTAGCTCCTGCAGCTTTTCTGCAAATGGGAAACATTTTATAAATGGCTTATCAATTCTAAAAATTTAGAACACACTGTGCCCTTTAGCTATCGTTCAGTTAATCTGTAAATCTTTGACCAGAATTTTATGAGTAATAACCACTGATTCAAATTGGCACAACCTTTTACGAGGCAATTTGGCAATATCCATCAAAACATAATACACACACATCCTTTGATCCGATAAGTCTACATCTAAGCATTTGAGACACAGTTATATTTAGAAAACTGTGGAAGAGCTCGCCAAGGATTTCACTGTACCATTGTGTAGGATGTAAAAGAAAAACAGAAACCCTAAGTGCCCAATAGGGAAACAGTTCAATAGATCATGGGCTATGCATCTGATGTTAATACAATGTGGCTGTTAAAATTAATAAGGGAGTTATGTACATGATATATATGATATCGAAAATAAGGTTAAAAAAATCAAGGCAAGGACAGTATGTTCAGTATGCTCCCATCTTCAAAACTACATATAGTTAGGCCGGGTGCAGTGGCTCACGCCTGTAATCCCAGCACTTTGGGAGGCCAAGGCAGGCGGATCACCTGAGGTCAGGGATTCAAGACCAGCCTGGCCAGTATGGTGAAACCCCATCTCTAAAGGACAAAAATTAGCCGGGCATGGTGGCGGGCACCTGTAATCCCAACTCCTCAGGAGGATGAGACAGGAGAATCACTTGAACCTGGGAGGCAGAGGTTGGAGTGAGCCAAGATCTTGCCACTGCACTCTAGCCTAAGAAAGAGAGCGATACTCTGTCTCAAAAAGAAAGAAAAGAAAAAAAATACATATACATAGTTACAAAGCAGGGGTGTGCTACAGCCAGATTATACCAGATTATGGGGCTATGGGAGTCAGTTGTTGCAGTTTGTTTTTTTGTTGTTGTTGTTGTTTTTTGAGATGGAGTCTCCTTCTGTCTCCCAGGCTGGAATGCAGTGGCACGATCTTGGCTCACTGCAACCTCTGCCTCCTGAGTTCAAGCGATTCTCCTGCCTCAGCCTCCCAAGTAACTGAGGATTACAGGTACGTGACACCACACCTGGCTACTTTTTTGTATTTTTAGTAGAGATGGGGTTTCACCATGTATCCCAGGCTGGTCTTGAACTCCTGACCTCAAGTGACCCACCCACCTCAGCCTCCCAAAGCGCAGCATTACAGGTGTGAGCCACCATGCCCAGTCAATTGTTCAATTTTATTACTTTCTACAATGATCTACACTTGAGATTAGTTACATCTATTGTATTTGTATGGTAGAAATACTATAAAATGATGTGCTGCTGCTCATCTCTTTTTAACACTAGTCCAATGACATCATGTTGGTAGCTTGAAATTCACTATAGTGGAAGCAGTTATACCATGGCAATCAAGAAAACACCAAAAATCAGTGCTTGACTGACTGACTGAGACAACAACTCATTCTATCACCCAAGCTGGAGTGCAGTGGTGTGATCTCGGCTCACTGCAACCTCTGCCTCCCAGGCTCAGGTGATCCTCCCATCTCAACCTCCCACCTAGCTGGGACCACAGAAGCATAACACTATGCTCAGCTAGTTTTTGTATTTTTTGTAGAGATGGGGTTTTGCCATGCTGCCCAAACTGATCTCCAGCTCCTGAGCTCAAGCAATCCACCCACCTCAGTCTCCCAAAGTGTCACAGTTACAAGTTAGTTTAGCCACCATGCCCAGCTTAATTTATTGTTGACAGTCTAGACTTAGGAACATAATCAAAAAATAATGCAGATTAAATTTAGCTATTACATTGTGAATAGCACAAAATACTCAGGAAATACTCTCCGAGTTTTTGAAAAACTATTATACAATTCAGCAAAAAATTGCTTGTATCATTGGCAAACGAGTGAAGTGCCAACATACACCTTTGTTTTTTCATTTTCATCTTCTAGCATTAATGAAAATATATACAACCAACCATATCAGAAAGAACCATACTTCTGGCTGGGTGCGGTGGCTCACATCTGTAATCCCTGCACTTTGGGAGGCTGAGGTGGGTAGATCACGAGGTCAGGAGTTTGATATCAGCCTGCCAAGATGATGAAACCCAGTCTCTATGAAAAATGCAAAACTCAGCTGGGCACAGCAGCAGGCACCTGTCATCCCAGCTACTCGGGAGACTGAGACAGGAGAATCACCTGAATCTAGGAGGCAGATGTTGCAGTGAGCTGAGATCACACCACTGTACTCTAGCCTGGGCAACATAGCAAAACTCTGTCTCAAAAAAAAAAAGAACTATACTTGTCATTGCAACCCTTGGTTGGCCATGGATACAAAAATTCTGCAAAAACCACGAAAAGCATTCTATGAGAGTCAACTGGCTATGTGGAATTTACAATAAAGAACATTATATTTTTATTATTTGTAAATTGTTCACTTTATACATCTTCTATATCAATAAAATGATAATAAGCTTATGTACATATATATATGTACATTTTTTTCTCCAGTGGGTTGGTTGTTAAATGTTTACCAGCACAGCACTGTTTACACATATATACAATAAATACTTATAGGCCAAGAAAATCCAAAATTATTAGCAGTAATTATCCTTGGGAAAAGAATTCAAAACAAGGAGAGGGAAAACTTTTTGTTTGTTTCATATCTATTTTTTTAATCATATTCGGGCAGTAAGATAACATGCCATTTTGGGTTTCTCTTTATATAAAAGTATATATAGGCCAAGTGCAGTGGCTCATGCCTATTAATCCCAGCACTTTGGGAGGCCAAGGCGGGTGGATCACTTAAGGTCAGGGGTTCGAGGCCAATCTGGCCAACATGGCAAAACCCCGTCTCTACTGAAAATACAAAAATTAGCCGTGTGTGCTGGCATACACCTGCAGTCCTGGCTACTTGGGAGGCTGAGACACAAGAATTGCCTGCATCTGGGAAGCAGAGGTTGCAGTGAGCCATGATTGAGCCACTGCACTCAACCCTGGGCAACAGAGCAAGACTCCATCTCAAAAAAAAAAAAAATTCAAGTATATGTAAGTTATAGTCTTTTTAATATCATTAAAACACTTTTTCATATTTTTTAAAATTACTAAAAAAGAATGTTAAACCAAAAGAATGCTATTGTCTATGAACCATATGGGAAACACCCTTTGCAAATCCTGTTTTTTCCTTCTTCTAAATAGGGAACAGTATAAGCAACAGAATCTTTCCATAGGTACTAGATTTCACAGAAGCTGAATAGTTCTACCATCTACACCTTCCTACACCCAGGACAACTCCCTAAGCATCCCCAAGTTTATGTATATTAAATATAATACATGTTTGTATTGCCAATCCAGTCACCAGAAACCACCACCCACCTTCAAATCTCTGAGTAAGATCTTGCTCAGTCTCATCAAATCCTGCTGCCCGGACGTTGCTGAAGAAGTCTTTCAAGTAATCCAGAGCATCCTTAATTCGTGCATGCTCACTGATAATGAGGGCATCATTATATTTCTGTTGAAAGCAAAAACTGTCTCAATATGCTTCCAATGTCTACCACATACACTGTACTTAAGTTCAATTCATTGTATTTAAAGAATTAGTTTTAAGGAAACTTTTCAAATCTATTCCAACTTAGTTTTTTAAAGATGAATGGCTTCTAACAGTTCTGTAACAAAACTTTTGAACCAAATACTGTTTTAAAAAAACTCAATTATCTGGTTACATTAATTTAATCACTTTGGATTCTTGAATTCTACCTAAGAAAAACTACATGAAAAACACATATCAAAAAACAATAATGAAAGTAAATCAACTTCTACACCAACCTGCCTCATAATTCCAGCATTTCACTTGATTTCTATATACATCTCAAGCCATCACTAAATTGTCAGTGCACCTTCAAAATGATGGCCCTGACCACCTCCATCAATTGTTCAACTAAGCTAATTAAAATTCTACAAATGCATGCTGATTGAATGCATTTTAAAATATTCTCAATGGCTGGATAAGCAGAGCTGATGGCTGTCACTGTAGTTCCTTAACTTCTTGGTTAGCCAGAGAACCTGGATTTCTGAGCTTGAGCATCACCAAAGGTGAAGAAACGTATGCTTCAGGACATGGCAACAGAACCCACTTGCTGAACTTTAAAGATGGCTGTCACCGGACTGGTCACGTATCTGGAATAATGTTCTCTAACCATCACCCAATTTTTTTCCAACCATGGCAGTTAATGCTAGAGGCATGGCATAGATTCTGAGCCTTTGTTTCAGTCCTATTGCCTCCAGTGTGAAATCTCAGAAAGCAAACTAAGATGCTGCTGAATGGGGCAACTTTTGGAGTTTGCTTCCTAAGAACTTTCTGGAAAGGTTCCTAATCGAGCTCTTGGGGACAGGATCAGAAGTTGATGTCATCTTGGCTTCCACAGTGCCACTCCCAGTAGGTGCTGTGACCAGAATATGACTTTCAAAAGGAGGAACATACCCGCAAATGTGAAGTGTACAAAAACAGGGCTTTACAAATCCTGCTCTCTTCATCTTTGTCTGGCATCTGGAACACCATGCATGCTTTCTGAACGGTAACAATCCATTGTTCATATTTTTGTGTTCCAAATTCCCTATTTTGAATTTGAGATAAGTTTTCTGAAAAAAAAAAAAAAAAAAAAAAAAAAATTTTTTCACTGTGTCATATGGTCAGTCATTTAGGGATATAAACAGGCCTCACCCTCTAATTTTCTTTTTTTTTTTTTTTTGAGGCAGAGTCTCGCTCTGTTGCCCAGGCTAGAGTGCCATGGCACGATGTTGGCTCACAGCAACCTCTGCCTCCCTGGTTCAAGTGATTCTCCTGCCTCAGGCTACTGAGTAGCTAAGATTACAGTCACATGCCCGGCTAATTTTTGTATTTTTAGTAGAGACAGGGTTTCACCATGTTGATCAGGCTGGTTTCAAACTCCTGACCTCAGGTGATCCGCCTTCCCTGGCCTCCCAAAGTGTTGGGATTACAGGCGTGAGCCACTGCACCTGGCCTAATTTTCTTTCTTACTCTGTGTAAACAGGGTATTCCTCCTGAAATAGTAGGAGTTTTAACTAGACTCAAGTAGATTTAACTAGATTCAGACTGGTGAAAAGGTGGAGGCAGGGTACGTGAGGTGGGAGGAGTAAGAAAATAGAAACTCAAGTGATTCCATCACCATCTCTCCATCCTTCTGCTACTTCCACTATTCAAAACACATCATTGTGCTGCTGGATAATATGATGACCTCCAAACTGTTCTTCCTACCTCTTTCCTTCTTCCCTCTCATGAGTTTTAAGCAGTGCATCTGGTTGGTGGGTGCGTGGGTGGGTGGGTGTGTGTGTTTCTTGAATACTATGTACCAAGAATCAAAGAACCTTACATTCATAATTTCATTTAATTTTCACAACCCTGAGATACATATTACATTTCACATGTCAGGAAACTAAAATTCAGAAAAGCTTAGTAATTCACCTAAACTCACACAGCAAGTACGTGGAGAAAGGGCAGGAATTCAAACCCATGTGTCAGATGCCCTGACAACCAAGCAGTCCAGAAGTAAAACAATGGACATGAAAAAACCCAACTTTGCCTTTAAAAATGAGTAAGTAACTAAAAATAACAGGTTTCAAGAGCTTCATCAGGAAAGGATATATAAAAGCAAGAGATTGGCTGGCACCATGGCTCAAGCCTGTAATCCCAGCACTTTGGGAGACTGAAGTGGGCGGATCACAAGGTCAAGAAATCAAGACCATGCTGGCCAACATGGTGAAACACCGTCTCTACTAAAAATACAACACTTAGCTGGGCGTGATGGCTCACGCCTGTAGTCCCAGCTACTTGGGAGGCTGAGGCAGGAGAATTGCTTGAACCCAGGAAGCAGAGGCTGAAGTGAGCTAAGATTACACCACTGCACTCCAGCCTGGTGACAGTGAGACTCTGTCTCATTCATTCATTCATAGATAGATAGATAGATAGATAGGAGATTTAGAACTCAGCACAGCCTATGTTCTGCTTTGCTGTGAACTTGGGCCTGCTGTTCTCCAGAGCAGCATTCACAGGGCCAAGAATAGAATAGGCCCTCAAAAGACACTTATGGATGCATCTGTCTGTGTGCATCTCCTAGGCTAAGCCTCAGTTCCTTGGTTCACAGCTGGAGCACCTGCTGTGGTCCAGGCTCTGTGCAAGGTGCTGGGGATAAAAAGACAATGAGGGTATGGCTGTGTTCTCAAGAAGCTGAGTCTGTGAGTTACTCTGGCATCAGTTCCCCAGGCTCCTTATGAAGAGCACAGTACAAAAAAAGTCATAGGCAAGAGCTGTATTTCTGAGTTAAATTCTTCCCCTCACTCATTCATTTTCAGTAATAGGAACAATGGAGGCTACCCAAACAAGTAGTATTGACATGCTTCTTTCCAAGATGCTGCTATAACAAGGTGGCCAGCAGTAAAGCTGATGAGCCAACAAATACTGACTGAACCTGGGTAGGTGTCAAAATAGCCTAAGCAATTTAGAAATGAGCAACTAACTGGATTTGGACTGGCAAAAAGGTGGAGGCAGGGTACCTGAGGTAGGAGGCGTAAGAAAATAGAAACTCACGTGACTCCACCACCATCTCTCCATCCTTCTGCTACTTCCCCCATTCAGAACACATCAGTGTGCCACTGGATAATATGACAACCTCCAAACTGGTCTCCCTTCCTCTTGCCTTGTTCCTTCCAACCCATTCTCTACCCAGCAGTTAGAGAGATTTTGCAAAATTACAGATGAGAAATGGTTCTACCCCATTGCTTAAAAGCCTTGAGCGGATTCCTCCAGCCAAAGTCCTGCCCCAGCTCACAGGCTCCTCCCCATGATCTAGCATCTGCCTGCTTTTGCTTCTCATTTCTGGCCACTCTCACTTCTGCATTTTACAGGACTAATGGAAGTCCCCACACTCTTTCTAGTCTCCCAGCCATTGCATATGCTATTCCCTCTGCCTGAAACACACCTTATCACCCCACCATACCAGCTGTTTTATTATCATTACTGCTTATCTAATTTTGGCTTTACCATTAGACTAGAAATGTCTTGAGGGCAGGGGCTGTGTCTTAGGGTTCATGCTGTATTCCCATCACCTAGCACATTCCTAAATGAATGAACATATGCATGAACACATTCAGGGAACTGCTAAATCAAAGGATTCAGGTAGGAAAGTAGTAGGATAACACTGGAAAGATACATAGAACCTGGTTGTTCAGGCAGAGCTCAGACTGCAGGTTAGAGGTGTAAAGATTACCCTGTAGGCAAGGGGTTTTTAAGCCGGACAGTGACATGATAAAATGTATTCATAAACATGAAGACTAACTAGTTCACAAGGGATTGAATGGCAGAGAGAGTGGAGGGAGGCAAAACCAGCTAGAAGGCTGTTAGAATAGTTAGAAATTAAACTGTGAATGAAAAGGGAAGAGAAAAGCAAAATAAGTGTGAGAGGAGGAGAGACACCACGAGGTGTCTTACGGACATCACATTCAACATCTCTAAAACTGAAAACTCACCTTGTACCTGCCAAGGCTGCTTCTAGTCCTGGAACCGGGACCACCCGCTGGCATTCATACAGATGCCTAAGCCAGAAGCCTAAGGAGAAATCAGCCCTTCCTTCCCCTCTCTCATCCCCACCCAAATCTGGTTAGCCATTCAGTCCTAACACTCCCAGTTGGAAACATCTCACGCGTCTCCTTCCTTCTCCAGTCCATCTCTACTGGACCTCTGTTTGGTCCTGCTCATTTACTGATATCTTTATGACATCACTAATCAGTTTTAAATTTTCATTTCTTTCCCATTGTTTTTAGGATAAAATTCAAAGCCAGGCCCTCACTGTCTTCCCCTGGCCCATCTCTACTCGCACTCCTTTAGTGCTGGGAATGTGCTAGGTGATCAGCCCGAGGTATGAATCTGAGCCAGCAAAGGAATGGTAGTTTCATTCAGGTAAACAGAAAACTCAGGAGGGAAAGCTGATTTAGAAGGTCAAGAAGGCAATGAACTGACTTAAGTATGGTTATTTTTCAGGTGTGTGTGTCCCGATGAACTTACTTTGGATTTTAAAAGGAAAAAAAAAAGAGAGAATAAGAAGGATATATAAGGCTTCTAAATAACCTATAATTAAGGAAGACAATCTCTGGATATGGTCTTGACATTGTCTGAACTAAGGAGAATGTAAAAAGACCATAGTGAACAATATATGGCCATTCCCAAATAGAGAAAACACAAAATATGAGATTTATCTTACCGAGGTCTTTGCAGATTCTCTTTGCCAGACTCTCTGTCTCCCTCATCAGCTGAACTATGATGCATTTAAATTTATCGCTAATCCGTGATTCCACTTTCCTGAAAACTAGAGACATTAAAAAGAGAGAGAGAGAGTGAGTATATTTTCAGGAAGGACAGACTGTAGTTCAAAGTAGATATCTCTCAAAGCTTTCTCTGCCTTTGTTAAATCCTCTGAAAAACCTGAGATTCCAGGCTCACTGGCAGGTGGTCTAGATATAACAAATGCTCAAAAACCTTGTAATGGCTCCCTGTACTGATTTTAACATCTGTGTTTCATGGTGTAGATCTAACCAGCTGCTTTTCTTTTTTTTTTTTTTTTTTTTTTTTTGAGACAAAGTCTCGCTCTGTTGCTCAGGCTGGAGCACAGTGGCACAATCTCACTCACTGCAACCTCCGCCTGCCGGGTTCAAGCGATTCTTCTGCCTCAGCCTCCTGAATAGCTGGGACTACAGGTACACACCACCACACCCAGATGCTTTTTGTATTTTTAGTAGAGACGGGGTTTCACCATACTGGCCAGGCTGGTCTTGAACTCCTGACTTTGTGATCCACCTGCCTCAGCCTCCCAAAGTGCTGGTATTACAGATGTGAGCCACCGCATCTGGCCTAACCAGCTTCTTACCATGGCTGTCCTGTAACCTCTTCTCTGATGAGGCTGGGATCTTTCATGTCTCAAGGGTCACAATCTAACCCCGTCTCTGCTTTGATATTCTCCCTCCCCACACAGCCCCAGCGGTATTCACACTGATCCTACCGTTTATCAGTGTATTATTTCAGCCTAATTATTAATTGCCTACTATGTGCCATGCTTTGGTTATAAACAGTTGAAAGAACACACTCCATGCTCCATAGAGGGCTGTGATCTTAGAGGAGAGGAATATACATGGCTAACTACAGCAGAGTTCTGTAACAGAAGTACATGCAAAGTGTGGCTGGGCACAGTGGCTCACACTTGTAATCCCACCACTTTGGGAGGCCAAGGAGGGTGGATCATTTGAGATCAAGAGTTCAAGACCAGCCTGGCTGGCCAACATGGCAAAATCCTGTCTCTACTAAAAACCACAAAAAATTAGCTGGGTGTGGTGGCACACACTTGTAATTCCAGCTACTCATGAGGCTGAGGCAGGAGACTCACTTGAACCCAGGAGGTGGAGGTTACAGCAGTGAACCAAGATCATACCACTACACTCCAGCCTAGGCAACAGTGCGATAGTATTTCACAAAAAAAAAAAAAAAAAAAAAGTAGGACATGAAAAGTGTCACAAAACACAGGCAAACACCTAATTCTTCCAGAGAAGTCACAGTTGTAGAATAAATACAGGAAGAAGAAAGAAAAAAGCAAGAGTAGTCATCTATATTCCATCACGACTTGGCAACGAAAAAGGAAAAAAAAGAGCAGTGATGTACAAACAAAGCACAGACAAAAGCTCGGAGAGAGAAAGCACAGGGCATGTTTGAGGAGCCCAGAGGAATGCGACGTGGTTGGGTTTATGAATGTTTGGAGGCGAAGAAGCTCAGAGGGAGGAGTAAGAGGATTATAAAGAAATTCTTACGTGAGCCTGAAAAGTTGGGATTGGGTACATCACACTCCTTACAAGCAGCCTTCAAAAAGCAGCTTACCTACACTTCCTATTCCATGTGGATTTGTTCTACCTCAGACATACAGTCACATACTACTCAGAGAGCAAGGGTGTAGTCACACATATTTTCTGTACCCCTCTCTTCTTTGCAAGGTTAGAATAGTAACATCAATCAACAGTTGTTAGTCTTATTAAAAATTCATATCCAGCCAGGCGTGGTGGCTCACATCTGTAATCCCAGCACTTTGGGAGGCTGAAGCAGGTGGATCACCTGAGGTCAGGAGTTCGAAACCATCCTGGCCAACATGGTGAAACCCTATCTCTACTAAAAATACAAAAATTAGCCAGGCTCAGTGGTAGGTGCCTATAATTCCAGCTACTTGCGAGGCTGAGGCAGGAGAATCACTTGAACCCAGGAGGCAGAAGCTGCAGTGAGCTGAGACATGCCACTGCACTCCAGGCTAGGTGACAAAGCAAGACCTCATCTCAAAAAAAAATCGTATCTGATCTTTTGAGGAGGGATATCATGATTTCAGATAATTCCATTTCAACTAAAATGATCAAATACATATTCAAACAGTGATGGCCACACGGGCACAGACCATGGGAAAAGGCTGAGCCAGCTTTTGGCTATCTGATGCCTAAATTCTCTCATCACCTCTTTCGCGTCGCTAGTACCTTTATAAGAGGTTTTTGGAACCAAAGAGGAAGAACGTTTGCTCTCTACAGACCACTTCTGAGGTTCACCCATTGCTTGGGAAGAGAGCTCAGTTAGAGAGAGAGGCTAAAAATGTGACCATTACTCAAGTTTGGAGTTAAATATATTCTACTAAACAGAGAAAGAGTCAAAGTTCAGTGTTCGTCTAGATGGCTCTGAACTACTGGTAGCAGAGAGTAACCGAATCTCAAAGGGCTTGTTCCTGGATCCAACTTACACTTCTGGGGCTTATAAACAACTTGCTCCAGTTCCTCCAGGTTGTCTTGGACTGTTGCTATCACTGATGCATCAAGAGAAGCACACAGTGTGCAGATATAATCCAAAGCTTCATCTGTGCTTTTGGCATCCCCAACACCAACCGAGGCAGTCAGCCCGATGACCTGTAAGAAGCATTCCAAATCATTAGATGTCTGAAAAACAGCACAATATTTCCACAACCCCTCATATAACTCTTTCCTGCTGGAGTAGGGCTTTTGTTTTTGTTTTTACTGACACACAGCATATGGTACATGGAGGCATATAATGCATATTTACTAAGTGAACAAATGAATAAATGAACCAAAGTTAAAAATGAGTTGTCTAATATGGACTTAGGACCTGAGAAGGACATCTTCAATGTGGCTACAAGAGTAAGTAAATAAAAGTTAGGAAGATTATAGCTTTTCTGAAGAATTCGTCTGACTTTGGAGATACCTGGGGCAGTGGGCCTGAAGATCCTCCAAGTTTCTGATCTAGATAATTGAACATGATCATATTGTATGGATGTTGTTTACTAGTGTTGTGGCATTCGTCAAATATCATCAAAGTAAAGATGGACAGCGATGGAATCGTTCCATTTTTAAGGTTGTTCACAAGAATCTGTGGAGTTAAAATGATGATGTCATTGTTCTCAACAATCTGTTTCACTGGGACATTCTCAGCTGTTGCTCCAGAAATGCCTGTAACTCTATATCTGAAATGACAGAAATTCCATATTACCAACCACAATGTGAATAAGGAACCATGAAGATGAAATGCTAGATCAGAACATCAACTGATTAAGTTCTCCCTGAGTCCAAAAGGAGTATATCTGTAGGCAAGTCTTTAGCACATAGTAAGTGCTTAGCCTGACACATAGTAAGCGATAAATAAATCCAAGCCAGGTGTAATTTATAGTAGTATATATTGTCACTAAGAGAGAAAATAAAACTTAAAAGAGTAATATCAAATAAATTATAAAATCACTAAAGAAGTTAAATGTGCCACTTAAACGTCACATTTATCCCTGAAGTCATTTACTCCCCATACAAGGGCAAACCAGGGGAGTTTAAGATTTCTGGCACATATAACAAAAAAGATTTGAATCCATGAAGTATATCCTGATTATACAAAAGCTGAATCTAATATAAATTTTTTTAATCATTGTTTTTCAAAAATAAAACAGAAATCACATCAATTACATGAAGCTGAAGAAAAAGAAGTTGAACCAACTATTATACCTACCCAAGTCTTTCAAAGTATTCTGAGAATACAGATTTCTGCTGTTCATACACTGGGATCTGATTAGCAAAAAAGACAACTTTCCCCTTTTGTCCTTGTGGGAATTTTTTAAGATGATGTTCACATATAAGGAGTGCAACAAAGGTTTTTCCACAACCTTTTAACATGTAAGGAAAAAAGAGAACATGTAACTCATATGATATTAAATATTTCTGTAAAAAGGCATTTATTTTTGGCTTTTCTAATACCACAGAGCTAACTGATAATTTAGATCGGTTAACAATTACGGAATTTACACTATAACTAAAAAACATAAAGCTACTCTCTAGATAGCATGCAAACAGCCAGAACCCAAAAGCAAGCTAACAGAGGGCACTTTTCTTTACCTTCTCATGTCCCATAAAATACATTAGGATTATGTTATTAGGACAGTTTTTTCAAAAGACACATGGAACAAGGAAAAAACTGAAACTTGCCCATTCTGTCCCAGTATTCAATAAAAGAAAACAAAGGAAACAAACAGAAAAACTATATAGTTAACAGCAACTGGCTTACCTGTGGGAGCACATACTATTGTGTTTTTTCCTTTCTTGGCAGGCAAAGCAAGCTCTAATTGGTAACTTCTTATTTTAAATGGGCTGTACATGTTTGTATCAGACACTTCTGGAATACAAAAGAAACAAAATTACCAAATAGCTCCTGCTCTGAGGAATCAGGGAAATGGCCACAGTCTAATGTCCACAAATTCTGACTCCAGCAAGAAGAGCCTCATTGGAGACAGTTTAGAATCCTTTCCTTGTTAACCGGTTATTCTAGCTTTTCCACTAATCTGAAGTATAAAATTGTCTCAATAACAAAGTATTGACGGTAAGAAGGAAAAAAAAAAAAACCCATGAATTATTTTTTATACAATCATGGAAGCCTAACAAAGAGAAACCACAGCAAGAATGGCCCCACTCTGGGTAAGACAAGCTGTCCACTAGTTAAAGGCAATGCTGTATCGAACAAAGCAACAAATCCTCCCAAGATCTTTGAAGAAAACCAAACTGTTAACAAAGCAATTTCTTAAGTAGCAATAACGCTTTGTCCTTCTTGAGGTTCTCAAACGGTATTTTCTCTCAATACAACCAGGAGGTTTTTTTTTGTTGTTGTTGTTTTGTTTTGTTTTGAGACAGAGACTTGCTCTGTCGCCAGGCGCCAGGCTGGAGTACAGTGGCGCAATCTCAGCTCACTGCAATCTCCGCCTCCTGGGTTCAAGCAATTCTCCTGCCTCAGCCTCCCTAGTAGCTGGGACTACAGGCGCACGCCACCACGCCCAGCTAATTTTTGTATTTTTTAGTAGAGACAGGGTTTCACTATGCTGGCCAGGATGGTCTCAATCTCTTGACCTCGTGATCCGCCTGCCTTGGCCTCCCAAAGTGCTGGGATTACAGGTGTGAGCCACCGCGCCCGGCCTCCCAGAAGTTTTAAAAAATAATGAAAGGCTTTATCTCAGTAACAGGTAAGCATATAAAATGTTAAAGCTAGCAAAGACTTTGGAAATTGTCTACTGAGTCTAACCTACCCGTTTTAGAGAAAGGGAAAATTTCTAAAAAGTTAAGTGAATTACCCTCACAGAAAAGACTTGTAAGGGCTAGGCACTATGGCTCATGCCTGTAATCCCAGCACTTTGGGAGGCAGAGGTGGACAGATCACTTGAGGTCAGGAGTTAGAGACCAGCTTGGCTGACATGGTGAAACCCCCATCTCTACTAACTATACAAAAATTAGCCAGTTGTGGTGGCACACGCCCATGGTCCCAGCTACTTGGGAGGTTGAGGCAGGAGAATCACTTGAACCCAGGAGGTGGAGGTTGCAGTGAGCTGAGATTGCGCTACTGCACTCCAGCCTAGGTGACAGAGCGAGACTCCATGTCAAAAACAAAAAAAGACGTAAGAATCTTCACGTCAGAAAATTTAAAGCAACTCATATTCATTGGCTTTATTCTGTTTTTTCTTTGTTTTTGTTTTTTTCCAGGATAATAGATTTTATTCTGGAATGACCAAAAAAGAAAAAAAAAAAAAGACACTTGTAACATCCAGTTGCAGAAGTAATCTGCACATTTTCTTTTTAGGGAGTTATCCTAGTATCATTTCTCTTCTAACACCACTCATTATTAATCCTAATTTCTTTCCTGATACTCTTTTACAAATAACTCTTTATTATGGCATAGTATGCAACTTTCTGGTCTCATAAAACTGTCACGAAAATATGCTTCAAGAAGCCACAGGGCCACAGCTAACTTATACAGAGCCTTTGTGTAAACGAGAAAAAGGAGCTGCACACTAACTTCATCAACTTGCAGGGCAGCCCTGGGATCCTAAAAAGAAATTGAGCAAGTGGCTCAGAAAAAGACGAATTTCTAAAGTCTTTCTTTAGAAAGACTAGAAAGGAAGACAGATTTGGGAATTCATACACATTACATTTTGGTGAAGACTCTATTTGCATTTCCAATGTAGACATACACATACTTTCTTAGTGGTAAAAGAAGAAAAAAAGATAATAAGAGAAGAAAAGAAAGACAGTGGAAGAAGAACTAGAAGGAGAGAATGGCATTCTAAAGACAAAAAAGGTATCTATTGTAACATAAATTCTCTTTTCCAATTTTCCTTACAAACCTTTTCACAGGGCTGTGACTTTTGGTATTGCAAAACATGTCCCCACACCCAGTACCAGAAGAGCACCATTATGGAAAAGAACAAACAGTGTGGGATACCTGAAGGTGGACATAAATTCTCACTAAGGTTCTGGCATTCTGGATCTTCTTGGTAGAAAATCTGTACGTCAGAAGTTTCCATCTTCTCAAGATCTTCTGTTTCCACATCTTTTATACCTTTTTAAGACCAAAAAAGTCTTTGAATCTTAACATAATCTGCTTATAGTTTTGATGGTGAAAGCTCCACAAAAAGGTCATAACAGTAAGATTTTTAACTTCTATTAAAATTTCTCACAACCACTCCCCTTCACCTTTTAAAACAGTTAAATAAATCATTTTGAGTTTAAAAATCTCAATTTGGAGTTGACCTCCAATGTAATTTACAGCTATATTGCTCAAAGTGTGGAACGTATTGCCTTACTGAATCAGAATCCACATTTTCACAAGACCTCAGAGGGATTCATATGCACCAAAAAAAAAGAGGAGCATGATTTAGCAGATATTCGTGTCTTCCATTTCTGACTGACTCCTGACCCAAGAAATCCGATGTGTGTTTATACAAATAGAAGCCTAGGAAAGCTAAGACTAGACATTCAGATGTTTATCAAACTCAGCCTTTGAAACTGCCTCCCTCCCAGAATTGAGCTTCCTGCTTGTCTCACACTAGAACTGTAGCTCTGGCTGAGGGAAAACGCTTCTGATGGGGTATAAAAGACCACCTGGAATCAGCGAAGCCCTAAGTAGAGATGTGAGGAGGGCACAGTGTCTTACCTTTCTCTACAATCCACAGCTCACTGAACTTGTTCCTTTCTTTCTCCAAAGCAAGTTTCAAAGTTTTGGGCCAGTTCTCCTTGTCTGATCTGAGAAGGCATTCCACCAATTTCTCTGCACCTGCCATCATCCCCTTAGTGGAGCAAATCTAAGCAAGGCAACTGTAGTTTATTGATCAATTATCTCAAAAGTTTTCCCTTTATCAGTTTTTACCAAAGAAATGTCAGTTCATCAGCTCATGTACTATCTGATTTAAAGCCACTGAACATTATGGTTCAATGGGTCATATTCACAATTTTTGCCACATTCAACACAGTCTTTTAAGATATCTTTTCCTTCATCCTTGTCCTTTATGCATGACAAGCCTTCTCATCACTATGTCAAACCTTGTCAGTATGTCAAGCCAAGCCTTCTCATCGCCTCTGAGATCCTCATCAGCAATATTAGGAAAATAATCATTTGAAACCATTCCCAACATGAATATATTGGCATATAGCAATATTTGGAAACAGATAACAAAATATTTACAATATTTTTCAGGGTAGATAAATTTGTATGACTTTTATTATTAATCATAATAACTAAAGTTTATTGTACACGTACTCTGTGCAAGGCATATATGAGTACTTTACATATATTATCTCACTTAACCCTTACAAAAATACCATATTAATAAGGTACCATTATTATTTACATTTTACACAAAGAAACAGATATTCAGAGACGCTAAGTAACTTGCCCAAGATCATACCACTAGTAAGTGGTTGAGCTAAGATTCTAACAAAATTCCTCTGTGTCCGGAGTCCAAACGCTTAACTGCTAGTCTGTAGCCTTTTCTCATTTGCTCAACTGTTCAATTTAAATTAGCATAAAACACTGTTCACAGACTACGGTGATGTTAACTGAAAATACAGCAAACTTCAAGAAAATCTTTGTGACATAAAAATTAGTCCACATTAAAAGTACTAGTCTAATATTAGTCTGTGAGTACTTTTGTGGGTTTCAGTGATCTTTCTCAGGTCTAAAACAGTATGGAAAACAGAAGACAAGTCCCATGGCATAATTATTTCCCCAATTTAAGTATTTTATATTAACTTACCTGTATAATTTCTTCATACTCCTGATTAATTAAACATTCAGATAGATCAGAAAGGATATCTGTTGGAATAATTCTGCTTTTAAATTCTGGCTGTAAACGTTTTAAAAGTAATCTATACTCCTCCAACTTTTCAATTTTTTGGAAATCCCAACTTTCAATGGCTTCATAAAGTCCAGAATAACCTGAAAAGAAAGAAAAAAAAGTGGACTTTCATGAAACCAACTGAAAAATACTTTGAGATTAGTATCACAGAAATCCTGTTTGAATGTATGGTGGTAGAATTCATGAAATAGCTATAAATTACCCCCAATTGTCACTGATTTTTCAAAAAGAAAACTGTTCATTTTAGTCACTGAACACTTGAGGTCTTCTAGCAATGTTTATTATCTATTGGGAAAAAGTACTAAGAACAACTGTGAAGTCTTACATTTTGATCTTAGTATAAAATCTTTCTTCTAAAGTGCCCCATGGACTTCACCTACAATCCCTGATTTGTCTACAACGTCGGATTCAACAGGTTTGTTATCGTATCTTCTCAGTGGAAAGCAGTAAAGAAGGCAAAAAGAGATATAAATCTTAATTCCTGCTCCCAAGGAACTTTCCTTCTAATTTTTCTAAGATAATATTAAGTAAATGGGAAATTTACCTAATATTATTCTATATGCCTTTAAATGATATTTATTTAAAAATCATATTTAGAAAGTTCAGAGGAATATACTAATGGCCAAAAAACATACATAAGATGTTCAACCTCATTCTTTTATTAAATTGTGGTAAAAAACAGATTAAACATTTACCATCTTAACTATTTTTAAATGTACACTTCAGTCGTGTTAAATTCATTTTGTTATAAACAGAAATCCACACCTTTTTCACCTTGCAAATCTAAAACTCTATAAAACAACTACTTTTTCTCCCCTCCCTCCTGCTGCTGTTTACCACCACTCTGTTTCTATGAATCTGACTACTTTAGATAATTTATATAGGTAGCAACATGCAATATTTGTCTTTTTGTGACTCGCTTACTTCACTCAGCACAACGCTCTTAAGGTATGTCCATTTTGCAACGTGTCAGGATTTCCTTTTTCAAGGCTGAATAATATTCCATTGTGTGTGTATGTCACATTTTGTTAATCCATTCAACCACTGATGGACATTTGAGTTGCTTCTACCTTGTAATCTATCATGAATAATGCTATCAACACGGATGTGCAAATCTCATCAAGACCCTGCTTTCAATTCTTTTGGAAATACACCAGAAACAGAATTGCTGAATCATACGGCGATACATATTTTCAATTTTTTGAGGGATTGCCATATGGTTTTCCATAGCTGTTACACCATTTGACATTCCTACCAATCAGGCACAGGGTTCCAATTTCTTCACATCCTCACCAATACATATTATTTTCTGGATAGAAGCCATTTTAATAGGGGTGAGGTGGTATCACATTGTGGCTTTGAACTTCTCTGATGATTAGTGATGTTGAATATCTTTCCATATACTCATTAGCCATTTATACACCATATTTGAATAAATGTCTATTCAAGTCCTTTCCCTTTTTTTTTTTTTTTTTTTTTTGTGATGGAGTGTCTGTCACCAAGGCTGAAGTGCAGTGGCATGATCTCGGCTCACTGCAACATCTGCCTCCTGGGTTCAAGCAATTCTCATGTCTCAGCCTCCTGAGTAGCTGGGACTACAGGCATGTGCCACCACGCCCGGCTAATTTTTGTATTTTTAGTAGAGAAGGGGTTTCATCATGTTGCCGAGGCTGGTCTTGAACTCTTGACCTCAGATGATCCACCTGCCTCAGCCTCCCAAAGCGCTGGAATTACAGGCGTGGGCCACTGCGCCCAGCCCCTTTGCCTATTTTTTAATTTTATTTTTTGTTGAGTTGTAGTAGTTCTTGATATAGTCTACATATTAACCTCTTACCAGGTACACAATTTGCAAACATTTTCTCTCATTCCATAGGTTGACTTTTCACCCTATTATGTCCTTGATGCATGTAAGTTTCATATAGTCTCATTTGTCTATTTTTGCTTTTGTTGCCTATGCTTCTGGTATCATGTCCAAGAAATCACTGCCAAGTCTAATGTCATGAAGTTTTTCCCCTTTGCTTTCTTCTAGGAGTTTTACAGTGTTAGTCTTACATTTAGGTCTTTAATGCATTCTGAGTTTATTTTTGTATACAGCATGTGATGGTTAATTTTATGTGTCAACTTGACTGCACTAAGGGATGCCCAGATAGCTGGTAAAATATTTTTGGGTGTGTCTGTCAGGGTGTTTTCAGAACAGATTAGCATTTGAATCAGACTGAGTAAAGAAAATTCACCCTCACTGATGTGTGCAGACATCATCCAATCCACTGAAGACTGAAAAAGAACAAAAAGGCAGAAGAAGGGCAAATACTCTCTTTTCTTGAGCTCATCCTTTCTCTTGCTTGGACATCAGAGGTCCTGGTTCTCAGGACTACAGACTCTGAATTACACCAACTGCTCTTCTGATTATCCAGATTGCAGACAGCAAATCATGAGACATCTCAGCCTCCATACTCATGTGAGCCAATTCCAAAAATATATATATACATACATGTAAGTAACAATGTGTATACATATCTCATCATATATACACACACATAAAAATATCCTATTGGTTCTGTTTCTGTGGAGAACTGTAAATACATGTTTTAAGTGTCAAAATTCATTCTTTTGCATATGGATATTCAGTTTTCCCAACAACATTTGCTGAAGAGACTGTCCTTTCCCCATTGAGAGGTCTTGGCATCTTTTACCATAATATACTTGAGGATTTATTTCTGGGTGCTCTTTTGGCCTGTGTGTCTGTCTTTATGCCAATGCCACACCAGTTTGATTGCTATAGCTTTGTAATGTGTTTTGAAATCAGGAGGGGCGAGGCCTCCTGGTTTATTCTTCATTATCAAAATTTTGCCTATTCAGGATGCCTTCGGATTCTCTATAAATTTTGGATAATTTTTTCTATTTCTACAAAAAAAATATTAATGGGATTTTAATAGGGATTGCACTGAATCTATTCAATACCTCGCTTTTGGTAGTATAGGCACCTTAAGTTTTCCAATTCGTGAATGCGGATGTCTTTCCATTTATTTGTGTCATCTTTCATTCTTTCAGCAATGTTTTTGTAGGTTTCAGGGTATAAGTTTTTTTTTTTTGAAAGAAAGAAAAGGAGAAAAGAAGAAAGAAAGAGTGAAAGAAAGAAAGAAAAAAAGAATGTAAGAGAGACAGAAAGAAGAAGAGAAAGAGGGAGAGAGAACGGGATTCTTGTTCTATTGCCCAGGCTAGAATGCAGTCTAAAAATGGGTATTAAAAACCTCTTTTATGCCAATAATTGTGCTTAACAATGGAGACAGGAAGGAATAAGGGA